>OX578133.1:114448356-114583356 GCA_951213105.1 Amaurobius ferox | reverse complement strand
CAGATATGAGAACGTAAATGAAAATGTTTTCATATCATTAGTCACTTAAGCTGAACACCTTAAACTTTAACTCCTTAAACTTACCTTAAACTTACTTTAAACTTTAACACATTTTATCTTAGAATGGTGTTTCTCAAAATGCGTCGTATTGCCATTACAAGGACGAAGAGAGGTTTACAACCCTTACTAATCAGAAAAACATTTCTGTGATAAAAATGTTGGCGTTTAATTCTTATAATAAATAGCTTTAAACAACCAAATGCCTAATGATATAATTAAGAGCGGAGCATTTAAAAAAAACATATTTTCTTGTGCAGCAATAAATCGATTTTAGCAAACAAAAGATGCCACCGTTACTTCGTTTAAATCAGATTTTTTTAAAACAATGTAAGTAAGTCATACCCAAGCCGATCAAGTGAGATAAGTAGAAAATTATTTGTGTCTTACCTACTTTTACCGCGAAAGCAACTGCGATTAGAGAATGGCACTTACGCATTCTATGTCAGCAAAGTATGCTTTTGTAAAATGAGTATCTTATGAAGTCTTAAATTTACGAGTATTTAATGTAAAATAATAATCATTAATTCGTTAATAATTAATAAAGGATTACTGCTGACATTAGCATAACTAACACATCTTAAAAGTTGAAACACCAAGATGAGTAAATATCATTATAGATTTAAGCCTAAATACCTATGTCTTAAATGAACTATAATTAAGTCTGATTTAATTATAAAATATAATATAACTTCTATTATTGATAGACAGTATATTGCACCAAGTAAAAAATAACAATGAGCAGTAAAAAGTAAGAATTAGTGAATGAAATTCAGAAAACAACCTGATAATACTCTGTTTTCAACACACACACATATATATATATATATACCATATATATATACCATATATATATATACCATATATATATAATACCATACTTTCGTTTCTTGGATGACATCCTTGTGGGCCAATACGAACAAATGCCTGAATTTGACTTCAGTTTCTACCCTGATAACTTGGATCTCATAGAAACACACATGGAAAATAAAAATCAAGTTGATTTCCTGGATATTAGTATCCTTTACGATAAAAACAATTGTTTATATACCATTTTATACGACAAGAGAAATACTTTCAAGACCAGCATCAATCACGTTATCGATTGGAACTCAAATTTGAGTAAAAATATATTACGTAATATTATAGTCAATCATCTGACACGCAATCAAAGAATCCATACCTTCAAAAAAGATCGAACTAAAAATGACAGAAGAATAATGCAAGAGGCGACAAAGAGACATTATCCCGCAAATTTCCTTAGACATTATTATAATACTGTATACAACGATGTAAAAAATGCTTATTTTAAGGATATAACTTGTACACACCTATGATGGTAACTGTACGATTCACCTACACAGAACTTGCTGATAGCGCACCCTAGTGGTAGTATAATGCTATATATGGATTGCACACTCCTTTGTTAACGACTCTTGGCCTTTTTCATTATATGTTTTTCTTCGGTTTTGTACTTCGGACTTTTCTTCGATTCTTGAGTTTTGTACTCACTTCCACGGTCAGTGTCTTGTGCTCGACACCATTTCGGAGGTCAAGTTTCGGCAAAGTATTTGGTTCCGGGAGTGTTACCTAGGTGTAATAGCATGCTATAACCGGGAACGAGGGGTCACAATCCCCCTCGGCCATTTATGCTTTCCCGTTGGCTTGATTCCCATTTTTCCATCATACTTTTATTTGCTATATATATATATATATATATATATATATATATATATATATATATATATTATTGATTCTTATTGAATTTCTTCAAAGCATGTAAAAGTAGAATATGGTATATTAACTGACAACTTTGGGTATGGACAAATACACAGTACGTTCAATATGTATCTTATACATACACAAATTACTACACAGTTTTTTTTAATTTCAAAGCACATTCAATAAATTGTTCATATGAATTAAAATAATTTTAAATATTGATTCTCAATATTCCCATTTTCAAAAAAGTGTCAGTTAGATACTTCCATTACATGAATTTGCCATTCATGCAGAAAATTATAATTTTACAATTTTGAATATAATCACTCAAATATTTAATTCGTTTACGATGTATTAATTATCATTTATTCAATTTTTTATAAGATCAATTTTTAGATTTTTAAAGTAATTAATATGAAAAGTTAAAATATGAAAAGAAAATTACCGCGCAGAACATTTTCTATTATGTTTCACAAATCTTTGCAATTTGACACGTTTGTTTAGCTCCAATACAAATTTAAACTTGTAGTACTAAGGCCATATTTATTCATTTTATGAAACTAACAAGTGGAATTTTGAAATATCACATCAACCATGTTGACTTCAAGCAATTAAATTAACACCAAAAGTATTAAAATCGTAGAAAAAATATTTATTTAATATCGAAAAATGAAATGTTTAACGAAGAGATTTAGCGCAAAATAATTATATATTTTTAAGAGATTAGCATTATAAACACTCAGTGGAATAAATCAGGATGACGAAGAAAATGCAAATTACGTATAAATTACTAAAATGTTTTTCTTTCTTTTGTAAATGAAAAACTAATACAATTAGTATTAATTGCATAAAGTGAATTCTAGACAAAAATTGCATTTGAGGAGTTAAATTTCAAAACTCATAATCTCAATTTTTGTCATTTTACACGATCTGCGAAAAATTCGTAATACCTTAAAAACTGTATATTGTAATTGCGGCTATACTATAAGTTAAAATTAACCGTAGAGAATAATTTAAATACATGGAAAAAAGGCTGATCCATGACAAAATAACTATATTTACCCTTGAATATTGCAGAATGTGAGTTTTGCATCAAATTGCTGGGAGAATATGAGTTTTGCACCATTTTTCGTAGAGAATGTTAGTTTCACACTAAAATAATGTGGGATATATGAGTATTGAGTCCAACCGATGTAGATAATGTGAGTATGTAGATAATGTGTAGATAATGTCTGCATCAAGAGTATTCGGAATATAATATTTTAGGAGAACGGATAATAAAATAGCTTCTCTCGAGTGGAAATAAACCTTAATTATTGTTGAAATTCCATAACAAATAATGCTCCCTTATCTAGCTCAAGTATTTCTTTTGTTTTATTTTTCGCTATCACATTATTTCATTATTGCAAACAACTCAAACTGCAATAAAAATTTCAAAATTTTGAATAAGCACCTAAACGATAAATGCCCATAAGAATTACAAGAGACTGCATTGCGTTTCAAAAAATGAGACGAAAAGCTAATGATTATGTGATCTGATAAATTCTTGTATTAACTGAATGTAGAAAGTGAATGTTACAGTAAGATTCACAACAAGAAAGATCAATCATGCTTAAAGCATTGATTATGAAACACTTTCCAACTTCAATGCAATTTTATTTAAACAAGTCTAAAATGCAATACATTCCTCGGTAATATTTTGAAACTTATCACAATACTGCATTAATTTATTATATTTGAAAACTTAAACCTTCATCGAAAAAAATGAACTTCATTCAAATTTCGGCATTGAAATATAAATTGCCTGGTTTAAACATCTCTAAAATGTTATACATTCTTCGGTAATAGTTTTAGAATTATCATAATACTACGATAATTTATTATATTTGAAAACTTCATCGAAAACAACTGAAATTAATTCAAATGACGTCATAGAAAAAATAACAAGCCTGGATCTCTCTATAAAAACAGGATTTCATTCATAGCTTTCTCCCATTTATTTCATTCATCACAATACTATAATAATTTATTTTATTTAAACATTTTGTTTAAGACCATGGAGCTACAAAAAATTAAACTCTATGCTTGAAACTTCATCGAAAAAAATCGTCCTTCTCTTTATGAAATCAATTAATATTTCATTCATATCAGCCATGCAGACTCCATGGACTAAATTATTTTGTGTTAAAGAAATACAGGAATTCTAATACAACTCATTCTATATATTTTGCTGTTTACATTTTACATAGGTGAAAAATAGGCTTAGTTGTAGAAATAATCAAATTTAGATGAGCATTTAAACTCAAATATATTGTCATTGCGTTGTTTCAGTATGTAGATGCACAGAATTTAAGCAAAAATAAAGTAGTTTTAGGACGGATACAACACGCAATATGAATTAAAAAGAACTTAAAAAAATCACGATTTTGAAACAAGATGGATGCCATATATCATTTTGAAGTGGGTCATGTGATCGTTTCATATAATGGTCAAGTGATCGTTTCATAGAAGAGGTGTAATTATTATTTTAATTTTTATTTAAAAAACTACTGAATATATTTCGCTGAATTTTTTTTTATATATTTTATGGAACAATTTGAATATTACCTAAAATTTTCGAAGCAATTTGTGAATTTTAAATCCGCTTAAAAAATGTTTGAAAAATTAGGTCCCATTGGGCTCAATGTATTTCATTTTTTCGACCCGGGTTCAATCCAAAACTAATTGGTTGATATTATTCATTTATATTCCCATAGGTTCTACAGACCGTCTGAACAACATACTAAAATTTCATTTTGATTAATTATACGGTCATTTTTACGGCAGTTATCGTGCTAACAGACAGACAGACAGACAGACAGAATGAACAAAGTCATAAACACTTTTCAACTTTGTTGTAAAGTAATAAAAACGTAAGTCGCTATCTAGAATTGATTTCGAGCAGACAACTATAAAAGAGAACAAACACATCCCATGCTACAAATGCACGATCGCCTATCTAAGCCATCTTGTGTCCCAACTGCTCAATGGAAATACCATATTCTTTTACGATGGGGAAATTATTCAAATCTAAATATTTTAGTAAATGAGATTAATGGAATCTATTCACGGAAGTCATCACATCGTGAAATTTCCCTAATCACTAACGTTAGCGGACGCTTTGTATTGTTATTTGGGTAATAATATAACCATTTTAAAATGTGTCTGAAAATAGATAATAATTTTCTGAAAAAAGTGATTCTCTTTTTTAAATGATTCCAACATTAACGTATTGCCTTTCAACGATTTAAGTTACAGCATTTTAATTGCTGGGCATTGCAAAGGTGGGTTATTTCTTTTATTTATGTTTTCTTAGAATTCACAACGTATTTTTTAAATACGTGGGGTTAATGATAGGAAATTTAATAGTTAATTCACTAGAAAAATAACCTCAATTTTAACTAAATTTAATAACATTTTATTCCCTCACCACTATACGCCACGAATAGTGTTACACACCTTAATACTGCTTCATTCACGTGTCCACAACATGAAAAATAAGAGTATATAAAAATCTTATCTCAACTAATTTTTGACAGTGTCATAACGGTTTCCCGCTCGACACGGCCGACCGGAGAATTCTAACTTTCTCCAATTTTTACAACCCAGGTCCGAAACTCCACCCGTCTGTAAGTAAAACTCTCAGATGACCTGCCGCAAATACAAAGCTTAATAATAATAAACCCTTACCTTGAGTGGATGATTCTTCAGTTAAAACATGAGGATATAGAAAACACAGAATATTGCATATAATCACTAATATCCAAACTCAATGAACACACAGTTATTAACTTTATTCCAATATTTATTAAATATATAATTAATAAGTTATATTATGGAGTTACACATATTCTTAAATTATATCTACGCACTGGACACCGGCAGGATATTATAACACAATTTGCCACCAAATGATAAATATAATACCAATAATTTAATACGTTACGTGGCACACACATTTCATATAGAACCATAATTACATAATTTAAGGTATGGCCTAAAGTATGGAAATAGGCAGACAAGGGCAGAGCACTCGGAGAGACGAATTATATTCACTATTAATAATACTATTTAGAATTGCATTCTAGGAATTAACACAAGGATCAGTAAATATGAAAGTTCTCCGTTCCTGGAGATATCTGTTAGAACTTAAGGAATTTCGGAGAAAGTCTAGTGGCTCCGCCACTGCATGTAAAGGAGCTTACCTTCGAACACAGGACAGCGTGAATATGAGAGAATTACGTCATTGATTGCTCACAGTACAGGTCATCTCAGTTCTCGGTCCGGCAGGAACGAAAAGGCATTGCAGAAGATCTAAGTCGGCGTATCAGATGAATTATCGGACAGATGTTCAGGCATGAGAGTTGACGGCAATGCTACCTCGGACCCCTTCTTCTCCGTGGCGGTGGCGACATTCCCAACTCACGAACCCCGGATTCCGCAGTGAGAGTCGGATCCCGGAGCTCTGGGCGAACATCGAAAGTAAATTGAACTACCACATCTCCGTGTAGTATTCAGGATGGGAATGCGCGACGAACTTTTGCATTCCAAGCTTATATAACCTTCCGAGACTCATAGGACTCAGAACCAAACAAGAAAACATACATGCCGAGAAATAAGTTCTCACCATCTACCGCAGGCTTGCCCCGACACCCAGTCTAGACATTCAGTTCTTTGGACCGCTTGCGTATACATAGAACAATCGAAACCTTTACATTACTTCCGATTTCAACTGCCGAAGAACATGTACATATGGAATCTTACTAGGCTTTTCATCACCCGAATGCAGACCTTGAACTTATAACGGAAAATAATTCCTTCTCTCACAGTGCGCGTTAAAAGAATTAAAATGGCTGAATATTCCTTTGAAACTGATAGATAAATGTAGAATATAAATTGCATATATATAAGACGAGAGGGATATAATAACAGTGTTGAATATATTAAAGGATGCATAAAAATATAGATATAAAAATATAATATAGATTCTCATGATTTTGACATATTTTTACATAGGTGTCGAGAGATTAAGAAATCTCGTCACAGCAACAGTCAGGCACCTCATTTAAAATATATACACTTAGTGAAGTTGAAATTCCAACGCATAAAAGGAAAATCCGCCTGAAACTTATGGATAAGACTAGTTAGATAGTAAATATTGCATTAATAACCTTTCCAAACCAAACGACTTCTATTGTGAAAAACATTGCTTACACAAACATGGACACAAACATGGACATTTTTACACGGATCACAGATGAAGAAGCAGCTTGACAATTTAAAAGCCCGGTGCTTTGTGGCAGGACTGGAGTCCTGGACGACAACTTGCTCCGAGCCTACCTAGGAGGGTTGTGATTGGCCAGGTGGGAAACTGGTGAAGCTGTTGAGGATGATGATGATGATGAAGAAGATGATGATGATGACGATGATGGGGTCAGCGCAAGCTGTCCCAAAATTTTTTGTGACGTCCGTGGCTTCTGAGGCGTGTCCTGGCGTCCTGTTTTGCTGCATTTGCATCCTGCACGCGAGTATTTTTTTTTCTTTTTTTACACCTCCCTTTTTACTTCTTGGCAACTCGTTAGTCCCCGCCGAGTTTGCTCTTTGGATGTGTTCCTGCTCTTTTACATGACTGACGTGAATTTCAGGAGAAATTTTTCTCCTTTTCTCTCTCTCTCAGTAGACAAATGTGTTTAAATGTAAATTTTTTCTTTTGTGACATGAAGTGGTCACTTGTTGAAGTTATTTCAGAGATTTGTTGAAAGTAAAGTAAATTGAAATTTTTAAGATAAATTGAATAATGTAAATAAATGAATAATTTAAAGTAATTTATGAAAGTTGAGTCAGAATAAGAAAATTCTGAATTGTTTTAATGACGAAAATATGTTGAATAATTGTTGAAAAGTTGAAATGTTGAAAATTTGAAAGTAAATGTAATTTAAAGTTAATGTGTTAAAATTGAAAATAAAAGTAATTTAAAGTGAAAGTTTAAATTGAAATGAAAGTTTTGAAATGAAAAGTTTGAAATTGGAAAATTGAAATATTGAAAGTGACTTTGTTCTCAAAAAGTGAGACAAATTTTGAATGAGTGAAGAATCTCATTTCCTGATTATGACAAATTTAAGTTAAAAATTAATTTTCAAAATATTTAATCCTTTAAGAAATGTTTTGTGTCACTTGTGTGTTTTGAAAGTGACAAATGTTTGAAATTTAAAATTTTTTTTTAATTGTTTATATTGTTTAAGTTTGTAAATTCATATCATATCATGTTTTTGTTTCGTATCACCTGGTTGATCTCAATGTGGTTGATTGAGATATTGTGTTGTCAGGCAAAGTGCTTTGACAAGTTTTTTTTCTGAATGTGTTTTAAATGTGAATTTTTGTAAAGGTTCCTTTAAGATGTGGTGACGCCTTGTCATCCTTTTGGTTTTCTTTTGGTCTTTACCTGTGGTGATGAGTGGCTTGGCCAGTCATTCAGATCTACAGTGTTGTTGCTTTTGAGAAAGGTGAACGATCGCACTTTTTCTCGCCCAAAATTTTGTTTTAAATTATTTTACACTTACAGGATCCTAAGACTCTTTGTAAATTTTTGTGTTTTTGTGTTGTGAGTGAGAGAAAAATTTTCCTCACTATTTTTCGGAAAATTTTTGACTCCCAGGAGGGGAGAGCTGTCATGTCGCTTTTTGAGCGCCATGAGCGTTTCTGTTTTTCTAAAAGAAAAACCCTTCTTTTCACTCTGTGCCTGTTCGGTCTTTTGCTAGGACTTGTCTGCATTGAAAATGCATGGGAAAGTTGCTTTTGGTCGCCGTCGGTTGAAGTTCTCCGCCTGAGCGTCTGCGGTGGATTATGTAATGTTTGAAAGTGCGCCTGTCACGTGGGCTTGTTCGGCCATTGGGAAACGGCGTTGGAGGAGAAGTTTGGAGGAGCGCTTGTTGGAGTCGAGAGAGGCTCGGGCAGATTTCGCCTGGATTTGGACCTGTGTGGTCGCCCCGTGAAAGTCTGTCTTAAAAACTTAAGACAAAGGCTTAGGCCTAATGGCTAAGTCTGAGAGGAAGACGTTTTTGTTCAGTGAACATTTATCTTACTTTTTCGGCAATGGAAGCAAAATTTGAAAGAAGAAGATCGAAGGAATTAAATCCATAAACCTAAAATTAATATTTCTTTTTTTTTATATTTCAGGAAGTGCTTATGAACCAAGTAGTTAGCTACCATGCCTAGTCTTAACGGTTCTTCTCCTTTGGAGCTGAGAATGAAAGTCCTGTACTTTGGAAATTGATTGACGGATAAAGTTCGTGCATTTGAACTAAGTTTTTCCGTGATGTTGTGCAATGTGACTCGTTTTCGGCACTCGTTTCGATTTCTAATTAAAGATCCTTGTTCGAGAATTCTGCGGGCACAGATGTGGTAAAGTAATATTTAACGTGTGAAATTTGATTGTGTGCTAAAATGTTGATAGAATATAATGTTATAATAACTGTAAACTCATATATTAATATGATATTTCTGATTTTGAACAGAGCAAATATTAGAAGTGATTTAATTTTTAGAAGCTCTGGAATTGATAAATTGATCTTAAAGTTAAGATACTTAAATGTGATTTTTAAATAAATAATAATTTGATTTTTACTTTGCATCTGATTTATTTGAAATGCCTTTAATTCCTCTGCTATTCACTGCATGTCATCTAACAAACAATTCTGTTAGACTGAGAGAGAATTTTTCTTGGGTAAATTTAAATGTTTTGATTGCTATGTTAAAAATCCACTATACGGTTTCACCTTCCTTTGCTTTGTCTGGTGCGCCTTTGCTTTAGTGAGTTGGCAAAACGCCCCATGACAAATTGGTGGTCGTGCCCTTTTTCTCAGAGTACATCAGTGTTAGCAAATTTTAAATTTGTTGAAGGCATATCAAACTATAAAATATTGATTTGTGTTATAAAAGTACTGCAGAATAAAATGTTCGAAGTAAGTTGTGATATTTTAAATTGCAAAATACTGATTAAATAATTCAAAATTGCAATATATTGATCATATGGTGCTAAATTGATTAAGAAAGTGCAAGAAGCACATATATTGATAAATGTTTATAAAAGCAAAGAATTGGTTCAAAAATTTGGAAAATTTGAAATTGAAATTATATATGATATACATATTTAAGTTGAAATGCACACATATTTACACACACATATTTAAATATTTGAACAGAAATAGTGAAATTATATGCTTATACAAACTGTTTTTCACATTTCACATACAAATTGTTTTGCTGATTGCAAAAGTTCTGGCAACTTCACAAATATTGTGTTCCTGACTTGTTCTTCACTAGAACTGTGTAACTCAATGGATCAGGTCAGGTCTTCTTGTTGATCACATATTGGTGAAAAAAGTGATTCAAGTGAAAGTGAAATCAATTTTCCACAATAAACTGTGTCTTGTGATAAATTAGAATCTGTGTTGGTGAAAAACCTTGCGCTAAAATGCCAAAAACTAGAAGTACGAGAGCAAGCAGGAGTAGAGACTCCTCTGCACAACCGAATACGTCCAACCGTATCCCTTCGGTGTCTCCGCCACGACTTTCTCCAAATTCTGGCAGATCAGCTTCCGCTGTCAGAGACTCAAATAAAGTTAAAGTTGGAATTGGATCGCAGTTCCTTGGATCCATTCCAGGTTTTGCTGGCAATGCAAATGAATCTTTTCAGGACTTTTTGGAAAAGTTCTCCCTGGTCGCTGAACACGCAGATTGGTCAAATCGTGATAAAATCTTTGTTTTGAAGTTGAAATTGTCGGGTCGTGCTGAAAGACTGATCAAATCCATTCCGAAACTGAACCAAAGCACGAATTTTACTGAAGTTGTTAACACACACAAGGACAATTTTACTAAGAAAAAAGATATTGCTAAAAATGTTGCTGCCCTTGTCAATTGTAAACAACTGATAAATGAAGAGGTACGTGAATATGCGAACCGCATAGAAGCTGAATCCTATGTGGCTTTCCCACAAGATACTGGGTCTGACAATGAAGATTCCCTGAGAACTGCTATTTTGCTAAATTCTTTTAAAAAAGGATTGAAGATCCTTATTCGAAAAGTTGTTTTATCTGCAAACCCATAGTCATTTGAAGCTGCTAAAGAGATAGCAATATTGGAAGAAGAAGTGCAAAATGAAGTGCTGGAAGAAATGACAGAAGACATAAATGCTGTGAGAATTGAAAATGACCCTAAACATGAAATTGAAGAGCTGAAGAAAGAATTGAATTCAAAGAAGAAAGAATTTGAGAAGTTAAGAAGAAAATTCAGTGAGAACTCAGAAAAAAGAAAGAAAAGACTGAACGAGATAAGAGAAGATTTAGAGAGAAGCAACTCCAGTTTCGAAGAATCCTTCTTGGATACGCCCTCTACAAGCAGATACAATGAAGATGAATTGATAGAGGAAGATTGGGAAAATATTCCAGTAAAGAAGAAACATAAACCATCAACATCTTTCAAAACTTCTACACCATCTAGAAGAACTGACAATAGAAACCGTTTCAGTCAAAGAAGAACTCCGGTTGCCTCACAGGAAGAAGAGTGGTATGTTAAAAGTCCATATCAAAATTATTCTCCAAGAAAGAACTTTCAATCATTTAGAAGACCTTTTCGTAACAGTTTTGGTAGAAATTCAAATTTCCAGAGAAGAAATTTTTCAAATTTTAGAAATTCTTTTGATAATTATAAATTTCAAAACTTCAATAATTTTGGATACAGAAGAAATAACAGATATTTTAATAATAGATTTGGTAATAGAAGACAATTTAGAAGACAGAATTTTAGAACACAAAATTTTCAATCTCCAAATTTTAACAAATCAAACTCTGAAATTAGTTGCATGACAGAAAGTGAAGCTCCTTGCCAAGGAAATTTTCCGATTATTCAAATTTTTGTTGAAGATGTGAAATTAAATGCATTAATCGACACTGGAAGTTCTATAAACATTATCTACAGTGATGCTTTACACAAAATTAATCCTAAGAAAGTGCAAATAAAACATACATCCACTATTCTGAGAGGAATAGGTAGTCAAAATATTTTGGTTGAGAGAAAAGCTTCCTTTCCCATAGTCATTGGAAATGAAAGAGATATGATTGAGTGCTGCATTTTAAATACACCTGCCCCAGGAATGTACATAATGATTTTAGGAAATGCCTTTTTACATGAGAAACAAGTGACAATTACTTATAGACATAAACGTGTGAATTTTTTGTACTGTAGCATTCCCTTTACTGAATTTACCGAATCACAAAGTTTTACTGTGATTTCTGATGATGTGCAACTTAAAACAGTCGAGAGTTATGCAATAAGTCATGATTTTGACAGAAGAAATTACAATTTTACAAATGATGTGGATTATAGATCCAAAGACACAAATTTTTCAAGAAATTTTAGAGGATATGAAAATAAGTGTGATAATGGATATTTATTTGAACAAAACAATTACCAAAATGAATTCAGAGATGTCGACTTTAGAGATTTTGATGCAAATGTGAATGAAAGGTCAGATTATGAATGTGAAAATGATTTACATGAAATGCAGATGAATGATTATGTACATACAAACAGATCTTTGACAGAAAACAATACCAGTGATAATGAAATTTTTGAAACAAGTTGTGATAAACATGATGAAGGAAGTTCACAACAGGACAATACTTTGGCTATTGCCAAAGCATTTAAGAAATGTGTTTTGAAGCCCTTTTCGGAGTCATTTGTTAAATTAAAAAGAAATTATAAAATTAAGAAAGACACGAAAATTTTACTTGAACCTATCAATAGTAAAGAATTTTCTGCAAACAAAATTTTCGTTGCTAGAAGTATTCATAAAATTCCTGAAAATGACTTTTTGTATGCAAAAATTGCAAATCCATCAGAGAAGTGTGTTTACATAAACAAAGGTATGAAATTAGGAACTTTCGAAAACATCTATGAAACTGATATTGACATAAATAATAGAATTGACATTGAGAACTGTATTGAAGAGAATGACACATTTGATGCATGGGGAGGAGATTTTGATTTGAAACATATGAACTATGTCCAGAAAACTTTACTTTTGAAATTACTAAGTAAATATAAACATGTTTTTGCTAAGAATATGAAAGAATTGTCTGGATGTGACACCATACTGCATGAAATTAATTTGGAGTCTAACACACCTGTTAGACAAAAGCCATACAGAATTCCACATAATTTACAGAAAGAACTTTCGCGCCAGGTCAACGAATTGTTAGATGCCAAGATAATTCAGAGAAGTACATCTCCTTACAATACTCCTGTGCTGTTTGTTAAGAAACCTGATGGAAGTTATCGTTTAGTAGCGGATTTTCGAAAGCTCAATAAGATAACAATAGTAGAAAATTTTCCAATTCCAAATATATCGGAATTGATAGATAATTTGTCTGGAGCCTTGTATTTTTCGACTCTTGATTTAACCAGTGGATTTTATCAATTGTGTTTACATCCTAATGATTATCAAAAGACTTCTTTTTCAACACCTGACGGACACTTTGAATGGACCAGAACTCCATTTGGTCTTAAGAATGCGCCTGCATCCTTTCAGAGACTGATGTCTCTGGTGCTGGCTGGCATATCTGGAATTTACATTGACGACATTATTGTTGCTTCAAGAACATTCGAAGAACATTTGAAAAAACTAGAAGAAATTTTTGTAAGATTAAGTAAACATGGTCTTAAACTGAAACCAAGCAAATGCTATTTCTTCAGAAAAACAATTAAGTATCTTGGATTTTTAGTATCAAATGGAAAAGTACAACCTGATACTCATAATTTGGAAGTTGTAGAAAAATTCAAAATTCCTAAATCAATTAAGAATGTGAGACAATTTCTTGGACTCACTGGATTCTATAGAAAATTCATAAAAGACTATGCTGAACTTACCCTTCCACTAACAGATTTACTAAAGACTAAGAATAATGAACGTAAAAAGAAATTTATTTGGACAAATGAAGCTCAAAAATCTTTTGAAATTTTAAAAGGAAAACTTTTGTCAAAACCAATTTTGACTCTTCCAGATTTTAGAAAACCATTTATTTTACACACTGATGCTTCAAATCACTCTTTAGGTTGCTATTTGTCCCAAGAAGATGAAAACAAAATCTTGCATCCAATATCTTATGCAAGTAGGAAATTGAATGAAGCTGAATGTAAATACAGTGTTGTCGAAAGAGAAGCATTAGCCGTTGTATGGGCTACTAACTATTACAAACACTATTTAATTGGAAAACCTTTCACAATTTTTTGCGACCAAATATCTTTATCGTTTGTATTTAAATTAAAAGATCCTACATCTAGATTGGCAAGATGGATTGCATCTCTATCACAATTTGATTATCAAATAGTACATAAACCAGGTAAAGCAAATTTAGTTGCTGATTATCTTTCAAGAAATGTAGATGAATGTACAAATACTATTGAGAATATTCCACAAAGATTTGTGTCACAATATAAAGTTATAAATCAAAATGTTAATCAAAATTTTCAAAATGTTAATCAGAATTTTCCAAGTGTAAATCCAAATTCTAATAGTAGCAATATAAGAGAATCAGAAGTCAATTTGAATCCTGCCAATACAAATGAAATAAATGAAATTTGTGCTGTTGATGTTAATGAAAGTGAAATTCAAAATGAAAATAACATACAAAGTGGTCAATTGGAACAAACATTTACTTGTCCTACTTTGCTCATAAGAATTAAGAATGCTCAAAAATCTGACCCAAGATGCAATAAAATTATAGATCTCTTAGATAAGAACATAAAACCTTACCCACAAACCTTGGTATTTTTTAGAAAAGATGATATCTTGTGGTGTACTCATAGACACCCTAAACGTAGACACCAAGAACAAGAAAGAGTTGTTGTTCCACAAGAACTTGTCTCTGAAATTTTATGGTTACATCAGGATTGTCCTACTTACGCACATTGTGGATTTAGAAGAACTTTAGCTTCTGTGAGTAGAAAATACTTTTGGCAGGGAATGTATTCCCAAACCCAAAATTATGTGTCATCATGCGAAATTTGTGTGGTAAATCGTGGTTTTAGAAATAACAAAGCACCCATCCAAAAATTTTCAAAATCCACATATCCATTTGAGCGAATCGCCATGGATTGTGTCGGACCATTACCTATATCAAGATCTGGAAATAAATTTATTCTTGTGATAACTGACTATTTTACCAGATGGCCTGAAGCATATCCTTTGGCTTCAATTAAAACTGAAGACATTTTAAATTGCTTAGAGCACTACATGGCTCAGCATGGTATACCCAAATACATCGTCTCAGATCAAGGTACGAATTTTGTTTCTAGAACAGCAAGATGTTTTTATAAGAAATTGGGAATAATAAAGAATACTACTACTGCCTATATGCCTTCAGTAGATGGATGTGTTGAAAGATTAAATGGTACTTTGGTCAGATCCTTGAAAAATATTGCATATAACGATAAAGATAATTGGGACAATTTAATCCATTTTGCTTTATTAGCGCATAGAAATGCCATACATGCTTCTACGGGTGAATCACCTGCTTATTTACTCTATGGAAGAGATTTGACAGTTCCAAATACTTTGATTGCTGGATTTAAACCTCCAACATATGAATCAACATATGATTATGGTGAGGACTTGAGATTCCGACTTAAAAGAACATATGATGTAGTAAAAAATAACTTGGAAAAAGCTGAAAATTCACAAATTTTACAACAACATAAGAAAGCGAAGATGCCCAATATTAAAATTGGTGATTTAGTGTATCTTTACACTCCCTTTTTGCCTCAAGGCCAGTCAAGAAAACTGAGCTCTTTTAATAGAGGTCCTTTTAAAGTGATAAAACAAACTTCTGCTGTAAATTTTTTAATCAGACATGTGATGAATCCCAAAAATGAACAACTGGTTCATGTGAACAGATTGACTCTTTTACCTCCAAGAAGAGAGGAATTGCAAAAATTTTCAAAACAAACTACTGAAAGTCAAAAACTGAACTCTAAGTCAAATAAACTTACTCCTGTGATCACTGCTGAGAAAGACTCTGTGAAACTAAAATCTTGTTTAGCAAGATCTACAGAAAAATCTCAAAACAAAAAGACTGTGAAAAGAGTAAGATTTAATTTGCCAAATAAAAGGGTAAATGAAAATGCTGTTCATACTAGATCAAACTTTCATGCTAATAAAAGTCAACATTTCACACCTAGAAATAATTCAAATAACTTTGATAATAGAGGAAATGGAAGAATCATTTACAACAACAAATATAGAAATAGTTATACACCACACCAAAATCAGTATTATATGACAAACAGAAATACACGTACACCTTATAATCTTAGATCTCAAAGATTTGCACAATATTAAATTTTGGTTGAGTTCACAATTTTTCAGAAATTAAATTTTGCAAGAAAAATCTCATTTTAAATTAAAGTTTATACTTGTTTAAGTTTTTATATTTCAATATTGTCTTTTAAAATAGAATTTATGAAAAAATTGTTGTGATTTTAAAATTTATTGGAAATCTTGCAAATTAAGTTAAAAGAAAACAGAAAATTAATTGATTTTGTGAACCATAAGTTATGAATGTTTATATTGTAATTTAAATAATAAGTAATTTTGTTAATTGACTCTCCTTGGACTTTAAAATTTTCGAGAGTCCTGTTTTGATTGACTTTGATTATTTTGTTGTGTTTTATTGTGAAAAAATGTTTGATTACTTATTTAAGTTCATGAAATAATTGAAATGGTGTTGTTATTTGTTTTTCCCCTAACTAAAAGAGGAAATTTTTGAAATTTTGAAAAAAGTAAATGATTTTGATAAAATTAAAATTAATATAAAGTAAATATAAAGTAATTGAAGTAAATTAAGTAATTTGAATTTGAAAATGGAAAGTTTTGAATTGAGAATTTTTGAAATTTAATGAATTTTTTTGAAGATCAAAAGTAAATAATCTCTTTTGAAAATGTTTTTGAAACTTTGTTGCTGAGAAAGGTGAAAATTTTTGGCTGATGTTTTGTTGAAATTCTTTTCTCTTGAGATTCCATTTCACATTGTTGTTTTTTTTTGACCAGCAGTTTTCAAACATCTACACAAATTTCAGTGAGACATCATATTTTTATGCTGCAACCCCTTTTTCCTGGAAGCTGGCTGGTGGACACAAACATGGACATTTTTACACGGATCACAGATGAAGAAGCAGCTTGACAATTTAAAAGCCCGGTGCTTTGTGGCAGGACTGGAGTCCTGGACGACAACTTGCTCCGAGCCTACCTAGGAGGGTTGTGATTGGCCAGGTGGGAAACTGGTGAAGCTGTTGAGGATGATGATGATGAAGAAGATGATGATGATGACGATGATGGGGTCAGCGCAAGCTGTCCCAAAATTTTTTGTGACGTCCGTGGCTTCTGAGGCGTGTCCTGGCGTCCTGTTTTGCTGCATTTGCATCCTGCACGCGAGTATTTTTTTTTCTCTTTTTACACCTCCCTTTTCACTTCTTGGCAACTCGTTAGTCCCCGCCGAGTTTGCTCTTTGGATGTGTTCCTGCTCTTTTACATGACTGACGTGAATTTCAGGAGAAATTTTTCTCCTTTTCTCTCTCTCTCAGTAGACAAATGTGTTTAAATGTAAATTTTTTCTTTTGTGACATGAAGTGGTCACTTGTTGAAGTTATTTCAGAGATTTGTTGAAAGTAAAGTAAATTGAAATTTTTAAGATAAATTGAATAATGTAAATAAATGAATAATTTAAAGTAATTTATGAAAGTTGAGTCAGAATAAGAAAATTCTGAATTGTTTTAATGACGAAAATATGTTGAATAATTGTTGAAAAGTTGAAATGTTGAAACTTTGAAAGTAAATGTAATTTAAAGTTAATGTGTTAAAATTGAAAATAAAAGTAATTTAAAGTGAAAGTTTAAATTGAAATGAAAGTTTTGAAATGAAAAGTTTGAAATTGGAAAATTGAAATATTGAAAGTGACTTTGTTCTCAAAAAGTGAGACAAATTTTGAATGAGTGAAGAATCTCATTTCCTGATTATGACAAATTTAAGTTAAAAATTAATTTTCAAAATATTTAATCCTTTAAGAATTGTTTTGTGTCACTTGTGTGTTTTAAAAGTGACAAATGTTTGAAATTTAAAATTTTTTTTTAATTGTTTATATTGTTTAAGTTTGTAAATTCATATCATATCATGTTTTTGTTTCGTATCACCTGGTTGATCTCAATGTGGTTGATTGAGATATTGTGTTGTCAGGCAAAGTGCTTTGACAAGTTTTTTTTCTGAATGTGTTTTAAATGTGAATTTTTGTAAAGGTTCCTTTAAGATGTGGTGACGCCTTGTCATCCTTTTGGTTTTCTTTTGGTCTTTACCTGTGGTGAGGAGTGGCTTGGCCAGTCATTCAGATCTACAGTGTTGTTGCTTTTGTGAAAGGTGAACGATCGCACTTTTTCTCGCCCAAAATTTTGTTTTAAATTATTTTACACTTACAGGATCCTAAGACTCTTTGTAAATTTTTGTGTTTTTGTGTTGTGAGTGAGAGAAAAATTTTCCTCACTATTTTTCGGAAAATTTTTGACTCCCAGGAGGGGAGAGCTGTCATGTCGCTTTTTGAGCGCCATGAGCGTTTCTGTTTTTCTAAAAGAAAAACCCTTCTTTTCGCTCTGTGCCTGTTCGGTCTTTTGCTAGGACTTGTCTGCATTGAAAATGCATGGGAAAGTTGCTTTTGGTCGCCGTCGGTTGAAGTTCTCCGCCTGAGCGTCAGCGGTGGATTATGTAATGTTTGAAAGTGCGCCTGTCACGTGGGCTTGTTCGGCCATTGGGAAACGGCGTTGGAGGAGAAGTTTGGAGGAGCGCTTGTTGGAGTCGAGAGAGGCTCGGGCAGATTTCGCCTGGATTTGGACCTGTGTGGTCGCCCCGTGAAAGTCTGTCTTAAAAACTTAAGACAAAGGCTTAGGCCTAATGGCTAAGTCTGAGAGGAAGACGTTTTTGTTCAGTGAACATTTATCTTACTTTTTCGGCAATGGAAGCAAAATTTGAAAGAAGAAGATCGAAGGAATTAAATCCATAAACCTAAAATTAATATTTCTTTTTTTTTATATTTCAGGAAGTGCTTATGAACCAAGTAGTTAGCTACCATGCCTAGTCTTAACGGTTCTTCTCCTTTGGAGCTGAGAATGAAAGTCCTGTACTTTGGAAATTGATTGACGGATAAAGTTCGTGCATTTGAACTAAGTTTTTCCGTGATGTTGTGCAATGTGACTCGTTTTCGGCACTCGTTTCGATTTCTAATTAAAGATCCTTGTTCGAGAATTCTGCGGGCACAGATGTGGTAAAGTAATATTTAACGTGTGAAATTTGATTGTGTGCTAAAATGTTGATAGAATATAATGTTATAATAACTGTAAACTCATATATTAATATGATATTTCTGATTTTGAACAGAGCAAATATTAGAAGTGATTTAATTTTTAGAAGCTCTGGAATTGATAAATTGATCTTAAAGTTAAGATACTTAAATGTGATTTTAAAATAAATAATAATTTGATTTTTACTTTGCATCTGATTTATTTGAAATGCCTTTAATTCCTCTGCTATTCACTGCATGTCATCTAACAAACAATTCTGTTAGACTGAGAGAGAATTTTTCTTGGGTAAATTTAAATGTTTTGATTGCTATGTTAAAAATCCACTATACGGTTTCACCTTCCTTTGCTTTGTCTGGTGCGCCTTTGCTTTAGTGAGTTGGCAAAACGCCCCATGACACTATTAAATGATTGTTGTCCGGATTTGGCCACGCTGATTTTATAAATGTTGCAAGTCTAACTTTCTTGAACTAACTTGAGAAATTAGATTTGTTTATCACACAGAAATAAACAAAAAATAAATATTTAGAAAGATAATTCTTTTCACAAGGATCTATATTACACTACACGACAGAGAAAATACAACACCATGAAAGAGCGAATAGAGTGTGATGATAAAAAGCACACAGACAGAGATGGCACGTATAAATAAGTGATGTCAATTCCTGAAGGATAATGCAATACAGCAATGCCATAGACAGGGTGATCAGTAGGCAGTAGGACCACCTGTTGAGGCGATACAAGAAGCAACTTTTCGAAAAACAGATGCAGTGAGCGTGCTGAAAATTTCCTGATGGATAGATGCCCATATGCCTTTATCCATCCTCCACAGTTCGTCCTCTGTTTGAGGCGGAGACAGAGCAGTCAAACGACGATCAATCGCATCCCATACATGCTCGATGGGTGAGAAATCTACGGACAGTGGAGGTCAAGGAAGCACTTGGATGCCTTGCAAGACTTATCTGCTGATGGTTGCCATGTCACTCGTGATGGTCAAGCGTTATCTTGCTGGGAAAACATCATTTTTCAACCACTGAAGGTGGGGCAGTACAACCGGCAGCAGCACCTCATCCACATATCGTCCTGCCACCATTGTGTCTCTGTTACGAAACAGATGCGACCGGCTATCGAAGCCGATGGCACCCCAAATCATGATGCTGCGTTGTCGAACATTATGGCGTTCAGCAGTCGCAGAAAGATTGGATCTAGTTCCACGTCGTCTCCAGACTCTCACACGGTGACTGTCATTTGTCAAACAGAACCGAGACTCGTCGCTGAACACTACCCTGTCTTATTCAGTCGTGCAAGAGGTACTAGTCCGACACCATTCCAATCTCTCACGTCCGTATTTTGTCGTCAGTGGCAGTCTTCATAAAGGACGATTTGAGTCCAAGCCGCTTTCGGCCAGTCGTCGAGAAACTGTTCTTGCCAATATTGGAATATCCAATGTACCCTGTAAATTCTACAGAATGTCGAAAGTTGACGTTTGTGGGGCCTTCGAATGCGTCGATCAATGCGATTTGATGTACATCTGGATGGACCTGTACCACTGCAACGATTCACGTGCCCTTCTTCAATTCATCTTCTCCAAATCCTTGCAGAGTGGACGTATCTACGCGTGTTTCAGCGGCGATATGTCGGTACGACCACTCATCCATTCGTACGCCTAAAATGAATCCCTTCGCACGATCATCCAAATGCTGACACATGCTTCGGCGTCGTCAGCCAGGCATCTCTTCAAAAACACGTTCTTCAGAAACAAAAAACAAACAAACATTTCCATCCCTTTTATCCCGCGCTCTAATCATCTGACTTACCTGCATTTCAGATCATTTGCATACATCAGCCAGCTGCGTTTGTCTCGCAATATGCATAATTGCACGGCTAAAGCTTCATAATGTTGCATTTCCTATGTCGGGTAGTGCATTTTAATTTTCTTTAATTACTTTAAAATCAGTACTAACTTTCATCAATTACTTTAAAATAAAAACTGACTGCCATCAAGTACTTTAAAATCAAATTTAAAATCAAAACTTGCTTTTAAAATGTCTGGTTAATGTGATGAAATGTTTTTATAAGAAAATTTAAAATCTACCATGTTTTTTAGAGCTAATAATCAGAAAAAACGTCATCTTTATATACTTCATATGGACCCGGGCTTCAATGGCAGACTGTTGAAAAACAACTCGTAAAAATAATCTCATAAAATATAGAGTATTTTAGCATAAATGAAACAGTCTGAAATGTAATATGATACAGTCTCTTTCATTCAACAAGACCAATCAACAAAAGTCAATTTACTGATTCGTTTTAATTTGCAAAACGAAGGGAATTTGCATCCAACTTAACTTATTAAGTTATTAACAATTGTTGACGAAACAGGTAAGATTTTCCCTTAATTGCTTTTAAGATACAATGTACTGGAAACTACATTCTTCAATATTTTCCCAAATAAAGTGTAATTTACCTCAACTAAAATCTTTAATTTCATGGTCATAACGATTCCTCCACCTTAATATAATAATAATATAATATATAAATATATATAAATATTATAATATATAATAAATCATACTATAGATTTTTAGTTGGCGAACAAGGCGGTAAAGTCGAACCAGTTGAAGATGATGGATATGATGACAGTGAAGAATCCGAAACCAGATAAATTCAACTTGCAATGTCGACAAATGTTTTTTTATCTAAAGATGGAACATAAAACTCCACATGTTCGTTATTAAACTTTGTTCATAACGTTGTTCGTAAAAGAAGTGTGCCATATCGATCAACACTAAATTTTCCGGCCCCATAGTAGACCTGAATTTTTTGGTCTGCAGAGATTTATAAAATCGTGGTATATATAAAATGTTCTTGCTGAAATTGCAGATATAAGCTACAACAAATAAAGAACGCTAAACCTGCATATATGCTGTTCCATGGATGCTGTTATCTGCAATGGCAGCACGATCCTGATTTTGATAATGTTACATATAGGCGAGTGTTGTGAATATAAATAAAATATTAGTTTGCATGTTTAAACCGTAATTGCCATCTTTTTTAACCTATTTGACTGATATAAACGTACATGTACGTCAATAAAGAGTTAAATTGTGTACATCTATTCCATCGAAAGTAAGCCACAGAAACATTAATTGATGTAAAACAGCAAATAACCCAAAATTATTTGAATTAAAAATAATATTTGTTTATAAATGCATTTTAACATAAATAATCCTATAAATGAACTAAAGAAGAAACATGAGACTAAATAACACATATTTCATATAAATTTGTCGCAGTCTTTCATCTGAATCTAATTATTAAACTACAAAATGCTTTAAATGCAATTGTCCATAAAGCTGAATAAAATTCAATATATTTTCTCCCTATATGTGTTATGCTTTCAACTTAAATATTTTATATGCAAACGATTAATTAAAATACTTTTGAATTACGTATTTAACTTATATACAGCATTTCATTTTCATTCCATATATATCATACAAATTCCTCTGTTAAATTAAACACCATAACGATATGTGTATTCAACATTCAGAATTCTATTTTGAAAGACAAACTGTACATTTTCATTCCATTTATTGATTAGATACAGGTTTATTCATTACGTCTAATGGTAGATATATGACTGCAGCTAGTCGATAGCTATTAGACGTATTTAATTACAATAAGGTTAGGGAACTCATGTCAGCATTGAAATCAAAGGGTGAACCGAACATTGGTGATGATTCCTTTAATCTTCTAAATAGCACAAGATGTTGCGCAAATTCGTTTAATTTATTTATGAATTCAATACATTTTGAATTCAGCAGCGGTTATTCGCATTATTCTCAACAAAACAAAAGTTTAGTACTTTCTGTAAACAGCATTTACATACTGTTCGGGTTCAAATTAGAAGACAAAGAATGTTCCATGGGGTGTACAGAGCACAAATAATAATTAGGTCATCAAAATGTTTCATTAACTTTTAAAATGGTAGTGTACTTGATTTGCAAATTAATTTGCCGGTTAAAATCCAAATTCTATTTTAATTTAAGCATTTAATATTTCTTTATGATTCTAAATTAAGTTCCATGTCGATTTGATTCTTCACATTAAAACAACACCATGTCCAAGAAAACATGCAAATAATTGCTTTCAAAAGGATTTGCTCAAAATATATTTATGCTAAAATATAGGGTTGTCCTCCCATTGCTGCATAACGGCGCGATCACAACTTTGTGAAGTTATAGACGAGTTCTGTGGGTATTAAAATAGAGTTAAACGTTTGTATTTTAAAATTTCTATTTCATTTCTATATATATTGCATAGAGTTGTGTGTTTTACAATGAGGTCTTTTAGAACTTAACATATACCAATGGCTCACTCGAATCAAAATCACTCGACATTTTAACATCATTGCTGTTTCCAAATCTAAAAAATTCCTAAAACTTGAGATTTTATCCGCTTTCTTCCTCCAAATGTAGAAATTAAAATGTTCACATTTACTTTTTACTCTTGGTGCACTCTAATTTTTGATATCCCACTATTAAAATTGTTGTAAATTCCAATCCAAACATTTTATTACCCATTCTTATTCTAATCAAACTGCAGCAACTACGTTATATGAAACGCTCAAACTGCTGCTAAAAGTTAGAACTGCATATAACAATTCATATAAAATAGCTCAAAACACAAATATAAGGGTGTTAACGTTGCATATTATAGGGGTGTAAATAAGGCAAAAACAGTCTTCTTCATCTGGACTATCAAGGAGTTCAACCTACAATCACCAGGGAAAGATTAACAACTGCCGAAAGTATCCTGCTACTCTTTTCCTCCTCCATGGATAATTTTTTCATTGTTATATATCTTTGCAAGTTGACAGTGTTTTTTTCTACTTCAGCCACGTGTGCTTATTCTACCAGCAGATGCCGATTTTGTTCAAGTGAATGTAAATCACGTTCCTTGCTATTCTTAATGAAGAGCGACATTTTTGTCTTCGAAATCAATTGACATTTATTTTTATGCCTTATGTAATTTTATACGAAGCGTTAGAAACTTAACTCTGATGAGTGTAGGTCGCACTCCTTGCTATTCTTGATGAAGACAATATTCTTACTTTCGAAATTGGTTAATACACTTATTGTTATGCTTTAGGCTATTTTATACAAAATGTTGAGAGCCTTTCTAGCTTGGTTTTTATTACTGTTTTGGAGAAGTGAAAATTGCTTCACTTATTTTCTTTCATTACCTTTTCAAAATTGAGAAAAAATGGGCAGGATCTTTTTAATTGCCCCCGTCCCTCCTCTATGAGTAAAACAATGGTTAAGTTGGTATATTTATCTTAGGCTCTTTGTTTTCACACACCACAATAACCCTTGAGTAACTTCTCTACACCCATCCACGACGTCGGACGGTCTGGGTTTCAACAACAACAACACCCATCCACGAAATTTGAATTTTGTGGATTAGAGTAATTTTTATTTAATTTAGCTAGTATTTACCACCTCTAATAACAATTTGAGGGCTCAGATAGGATTAACGATTTAGATTTTAGCAGGGACACGGACAAACGTAAACTGCTCATTAATATAGTTTTTATCTACAAAACTATAAAAGATAATGTAACATTTGTAGAGACAAGATAATTTTTCCGATAGAAATTTATCCCGTAAAAGTTATAATATTTTTATGTATGCTCCAATATTTACATATTTCTCAAAATAAAAGCATCATAGGAAATTAAATTTAAAATATAAACCGAATTGCATTAATTCAATTTTTTAATAAAAAATATTTGCAACGAAATTCTTAAGAGATACATTTATCGAGATTTTTAACATGCAAAATAGGAATTAAGACTGATGAAATTTCAGATCAATTTACGTTAAACAATTCCAAAGAAAAGTTTTTATGTAGAGTGAGAATATTTTTAATTAAAGCACGGTAAAAAAATACTTGCACCTGAAATTATATAAATTTTGTAAATTTAATACGAAAATCTGCAGATTTTTCGTTGGGAATTAATTGTAACTTTCTTATTGAAAACTAGTTTAATGAGAAAGAATATAATTTTAAGACTCATGTGTGTGTGTTTACCGCACATAACTTAAACTCTAATAAAAAACATTTAGTGTATACACGCAGACACTATCAGGTACGAGACCGAACTATGGTAAACCTGAGCATCTGGATATAAGTGGGCCTTTAAGTGTTAAAGAGAGTAAATTGAAGTGTGGTTCTCTAGTTAGTTGGACACTGTAGATAAAGGAGAAAAGAGGGAAAGGGGGGGGGGTAAGTAAAATGTGTTAAATAGACAATGCTAGTTGTTGTGCTCACAGATAGCAGTCGCTGTTTGATGGCGGTGACTTCCTTACCAAACACTGCATTTTAAAAATAAATTAACTAAAACACAACCCCACTTTGCGAACTCGTATACAACTAAACCCTGTAATAATACGCTCTCTGTGCTGCTGTATATACTCTTCGAATGATATATGCAAAAGGGATGGCATTCCTCCCTGCAATAATATTACGCTGCTGTGGAGACGCATGTAACGTACATAGCAGGTCCAACAAATAAATCATATTTTATTACTTCAAGTTAATAAAATAAAACGTGGATACGCCGCGCTGGTCCATGGAATTCGGTAATTGAGTTCAAAAAATACACAAAAAATAAAGGAAAACTCGCAACCATTTATAAAGTATACAAATAAATCAAATTATCAGAATTTCATTGTGTACAGGTGAAGATATGTCATTCATTTATTAACTGTTTTTTTATTCGATAGGATGTTTGTTCTAATGAATTGTATTAAAGGTTTAATTTTTAAAACTGTAACGTAGAAAATGAAAATTTTAAATTTCCTAGTCAACTTTTAAACATCCGTTTGCGCGCGCAGGTGGGCGGCCTTTCATCGAAGAACATAAATACAGGTTGGCGGTATATGTCAAATTTCAAATGACATTTTCGGTGATAATTTGTAAATGATTAGAAATCGAAGACTTTTTTTAAATTTTAAACGTTTTTGGGTACATGCCAAGGAGGACATATCATCCCATTCAGAAATACTAATGACTATCTAGGCTATGATTAAATGTTTTATGTGAACAAATATATATATATATATATATATATATATATATATATATATATATATATATATATATATATATATACAGGGTGATTTAAAAGTTCGGAGCAAAAGTAAAACGCTATAAAAAATATGTATGGGATAGGATGTTTGTTCTAATGAATTGTATTAAAGGTTTAATTTTTAAAACTGTAACGTAGAAAATGAAAATTTTAAATTTCCTAGTCAACTTTTAAACATCCGTTTGCGCGCGCAGGTGGGCGGCCTTTCATCGAAGAACATAAATACAGGTTGGCGGTATATGTCAAATTTCAAATGACATTTTCGGTGATAATTTGTAAATGATTAGAAATCGAAGACTTTTTTTAAATTTTAAACGTTTTTGGGTACATGCCAAGGAGGACATATCATCCCATTCAGAAATACTAATGACTATCTAGGCTATGATTAAATGTTTTATGTGAACAAATATATATATATATATATATATATATATATATATATATATATATATATATATATATATATATATATATATATATATATATACAGGGTGATTTAAAAGTTCGGAGCAAAAGTAAAACGCTATAAAAAATATGTATGGGATAGGATGTTTGTTCTAATGAATTGTATTAAAGGTTTAATTTTTAAAACTGTAACGTAGAAAATGAAAATTTTAAATTTCCTAGTCAACTTTTAAACATCCGTTTGCGCGCGCAGGTGGGCGGCCTTTCATCGAAGAACATAAATACAGGTTGGCGGTATATGTCAAATTTCAAATGACATTTTCGGTGATAATTTGTAAATGATTAGAAATCGAAGACTTTTTTTAAATTTTAAACGTTTTTGGGTACATGCCAAGGAGGACATATCATCCCATTCAGAAATACTAATGACTATCTAGGCTATGATTAAATGTTTTATGTGAACAAATATATATATATATATATATATATATATATATATATATATATATATATATATACAGGGTGATTTAAAAGTTCGGAGCAAAAGTAAAACGCTATAAAAAATATGTATGGGTCGTCGAGACATGCGGTTTGCAGATTAATATTCACCGTGGTGGAGGATTTTTTATGGCACGAAAAAAATAGTTCAAAAACTCGACACTAGGGGGCGCTTCTGCAAAGAATACAATGCGAGATAATAATTGTGAAATGTGATATTTTATTTTAGCATGATTTACAGCTGCAAGTGCTCAATATGCGTCCACCACCACATTCGAGTACTGAGTGCAGTCGCGGTATTACGGCTGATACAGCATGAAACAGCATATCAACGGGAATGGCTGTTACCTCCTGCCGTAAGGCGTCTTTCAGTGCTAGTAAGGACTGGGGATTTCCTCTATAGATTCATGATTTTAGGTATCCCCGCAACCAGAAATCACAGGGTGTGAAATCTGGGGATCTCGCAGGCCATTCATGCGTGCTATGCCTGTTCAGTAGGCGATCAGCGCCAAACGGTGACCGTAGAAACTCCATCACTTGACGTGCCGTGTGGGGTGGTATTCAATAATGTTTGTGTCTGATCCTAATTTTGAGTTGCGTGAGCGATATGCATAAGTCACCTCCATGGCTTTATCTACAGCAGCGCCCCCTAGTGTCGAGATTTTGAACTTTTTTTAATGCCACACAAAATCCCCCACTACGGGGAATATTAATCTGCAAACCGCATGTCTCGTTTTACTGTTGCTCCGAACTTTTGAATCACCCTGTATATATATATATATATATATATATATCGACATTGATCTAGTTATTTTTTGCTCGTCACGTTTGTACATTTGATGTGTATTTTAATGTATTTATGTTTCCTTTCTATTTTTTCAATCTTTATTCTTGTCGTCCTAATAATACCTGTTTATAGATAAAGTCTATCTTGTGTTTCAGAAACAAGCATTTTTGTGTTCATTTCGTTTAAAATATTAGAACTTGATAAAGAATTTTATCGAAATGAACTATTCTTAAGCCTAGAGTGCAAGATTTAATGCTTGATTATTTTCGTATTCCTTTTTCCGATTCCTCTCCATTGACATTTGTTGATTATCTTTAGCTTTTTGAACTGTAATATGTATTATGATTTCCTCTTTATTGTTGAATTTCATTTTATTTCATTGTAGTCTGTAGGCTTAAAAATATTTTTAAGATAGTGTATTATGAGTTACTTCTTCCATTCTACCATTGGATTTACTATTTTAATATTATATATATATATATATATATATATATATATATACGTAGACTAGTTTTTAAGCTTTTAGAAAATAATACACAAAATATTTGTATGGAAAGAAATCATTTTATTGCTTTTCAAAATGTTCATATTAGAATCAATACATTTTTTCATTCGAATAAATCAATTTTCAAAACAGTTATGCTATTCAGAAGTTGGTATAGCAGAAACATGTGATTTACAAGCTTCAATTGCTTCTTCTGGGCCGTTAAATAATTTACCACGTGTAATGCCAGAAATGTAAAGTAATAAATATTTGGAAGGATTAAAAAATAATGGAACCAGGAATGCGGGCGGATTATCCCCACGCTAAGCAGATGGGCGATAATATACAGGTGGCCCCATATCTTACATACCACGCCCATGTTTACATACCACACTAAGCCGTTTGGCGGCAAACGAGACGGCGACGCCATGTCTACGGATTAGCTCTCAGCTCTACATTTCAGCACGTGGACCGCCGACCGATAAAGGGATATAAGTGAGAGTTGCTCGAAGTGGGAGTCAGAAATGGTCAAGGCAGGCTGTTGGAGTTAGACTAGTCAAGAAGAAGCGACGGTAGCAGAGTTAAGAGTTGTGTGTGCGTCTCTGATATAGGAATTCGAAGGAGAGCTCATGTTCATCTGGTATTGCAAGTGTAAAGTGTGACAAAGCATCGGTGTTACCCAAGTTATATGAAAGAAGATCAGGTACCGTACAATTAAACTATATGAGGATAACCTCTTTGTCTAAATTTGTGTTTTTAAGGAAAAGCTAAATAATGCATCCCACCACGTGCTCCAACCAAATATCAATTCATCTGGCATTACACCCCCCGAACTACCATTGAGATGTATTCCACTATTGTGATATTTATTTAATTTGTAAAACTAAAGAGTGTAAATTGAGTATGTGATAAATAAATGTTTGTTCCTTTACTATTAACCTTAATTTTTAGTTTGTTAACTTAGTATCCCGTTAAGCACAGAAATAGGTGGGTTTTGCGGCCACCAACGCAATGTACACAGCAGTAAGTTTTAGAACAGATTACATGTATAATTAATATACTAATAAATAATTAATTTAATGTAAAATGCATTTTTTGACAATATTAATTTTTAATCAACAAAATTAAGAATCGGCACATTTGGTGCTCGTGACTTTAGCAGTAACGGGAATAAAATAAGGATTTATGAAATTAATAAAAATAAAAGGAATAATAATAATAAAAAATAAATATTGATAAGGTTGGACAACTGGTGGCGACATAGATGATTGTGAAAATATTGTGCACAATTCTCATTTCTCCTTATGTTATATGTATGATTATGTAAAGTTTTATCAATGAAATGGAAAAAATGGTTCTTTTAAATGAGATCAAAGGTATAATTAGAAAAATGGGATATAGGAATGGGACCAGTTAAAAAAGTGGTGAAAAGTTCAATTATAACAAGGAGTTCAAGTTTGAAAGAAGATTCAAAAATATCAAATAAAAATTATAGTAAATTGGATAGAAATAATAAAAATATGGATATTCCAGTAATGCAGATCCTGCCATTATTTAGTGGGAGTAAGGAGGAAGATATAAATTTCTTTATAAAACAATTTGATGAATTAGCGGAGTTAGCAAGTTGGAAGGAAGAGCATAAAGTGGCTATCATTAAAACCAGATTAAAAGATAAGGCTATGCAGTTTTTAATTCAAAACCCTGAATTACAAAACGAAAAGGAGTTTGATAAAATAAAAATATTACTAATAAATAAATTTTCAAACAGAATAACGATAACGCAAGAACAGGACGCTTTCAATAAAATAAAACAAACGCCTGATATGTCAGTGGACGAGCTTGTGCTAAAAATAAAAAACGCAGCGCGTAAATTTTTGAACCTTAAGGATACAACAGATGGAGAGGTAGAGAAAATAACCAATAAAATAATGTTGGGAATATTCATTAGCGCATTACGCCCTGATTTGGCAATTGAAGTGAAGAAAAAAGATCCGCAGCGGTTTGAAGATGCCATAAAAGATGCCGAACTGTTTGAAATAATTCTTAATGATAGGACTCCAGAAGAATCACATAACGAACTGAAAGAAATGTTACTTACAACACAGGTTCAAGATTTGACTTTAGAAATTAATAAATTAAAATTGCAAAATATACCAAATCAATCCATGGAACGAGCTGTTTTTTGCATAGGGTGCGGAAAAAATGGACATTATTTCTCAGATTGCTGGTACAATGAGTGTAATACTGCATTTGCAAGGAATCCCAAACGAATGAATTATCAGCAATATGGGTTGGAGCAAACAAATTATATCAGAGGAAACAGAAACGAAAATCGCAGAAATTTTGAACGAGGAGGATATAATAGAAATAATAGGGAATATCAAGGAAATAATAATGATCAAAGAAATTATTACGATCAATTAGAAACCAACGTAGAAAATAGAGAGAGGCAAAGTATAAGAGGAAATTTTAGGGGGCGCAACGGAAGAAATATAAGATCAAACACATATGAGAGAAACAATAATAATAATAATTTAAACTAAGAGCTGGAATTTGGGACCAAGGAACGAATCGTACAAATTCCAGAGAAATAAATAAATTCGGTTCACAAACATATAGAAATAACAAAAATGGAGATGACTGGCAAAACTATACAAATTTGGAGAGAGGACAATATTATGAAAATAATGATAAAGCAAAATATGATACCAAAAGTATCCTTTCAAGCGAATGTGAAAACGTATCTAGCCCACAATTACCGATGGTAGAAATAGATTGCAAAGGAATAAAAATAATAAGTGTAATTGATAGTGGGGCTCAAGTTAGTATTATAGATTTGGAAACATTTCAAAAACTAAAACAGAATAGAAATGTAAAAATAAAATACATAACCAGAAGAGTAATACTTCAGACGTTTACTAAAGAAAATATAGAATTTTTAAATTGCATTCAATTTTCATTTAGAATTGGGGAAAAGGCATGCAAAAATTATTTTTTCGTGACAAAACAGAACTTTCAGGGGCAATATAAAATGCTTTTAGGCTACGACTTTTTATCCTCACATAAAGCAATTTTAAATACAAAAGATAACGAAGTACAATTTGGGAATACTGCGATTAAATTGTATAAAAGTGAAAATACAAACCCAATACAGAATTCAAAACAAAAACCACAAAGCCAGGGAATTCGCGATGAAAATAGATATAATAGTAATTATGAAAATTATAATACTGATGACGACGAACATGAGGAAATAAATAGTTGTTATAATGAATCCAATAATGAGAATGAAGATAGAATAAGCGATGATAATGATGACGACGAATATGAGGAAATAAATAATTGTTGTAATGAATTCAATAATGAGAATGAAGGTAGAATAAGCGAGGATAATGAAAGCGATAACGATAGAAAAAACGCTAATATGCAAAATTGTAGCACTCGCGATAATGTAAATGATGAAAAATGGTTACCAAGTTCTAATGAAAGTAATAAGAATAAGAATGTTAAAAAGAAAGAGGAAAAGCAGATTTTCGCTAAATTGAAAAGAAAAATAACATTAAAGCCAGGGGAGTCAGAAATAGTCCAATTGATTTTGTCACAGGAATTAAATGAGGGACAGGATGTTTTATTTTCTCCAATAAAAATGGCAAGAACATTAATCACGGAGGAAGCGATCCAAAGTATAGAAAATAAAAATAAGATTAGAATGTTGTTATACAATGAAAAAAATTGCCAAATTACACTTAATAAAAATATGAACGTGGGTATAATAACAGAACTAATCGAAATTGTTGATACGAAAAATAAAAGCAGTAAACCCACGTTGGAAATTAATAATATTCAAAATTTAAATAAAACAGATTATCAACAAATTCGGGAATTAAGAAAGAAAGAAATATCTCCAGACGATTTTCAAGTACAGCACTTAAATAAGGAAGATAGAAATAAAGTTATTGCATTAATGATGACCAATACAGAGGTTTTTTCAAAGTCATATGCTACCCTAGGTAAAACATCAGCAATAGTACCGAAAATCGAACTTATGCACAATTATCCTATTCAGAGTCGACCATACCCAATTCCGAGAGCAGTACGAGAAATTGCGCAAAAAGAAATTAGGGAATTATTGGAAAATGACATTATTGAAAGTTCACAAAGCACGTACGCTAGTCCCATTATTCTTGTAAAGAAACCAAGTAAACCAAATGAAGAACCTAAATATAGACTTGCTATTGATTATAGGGCCATAAACGCGTATTTACCACTTTTGCCAATAAACTTACCAAAGGTGAAGGATATATTACAAAATATCGCTGGTAGTAAAATTTATACAGTTATGGATTTGAAGGCGGCGTTTTTTCAGATCGAACTAAGAAAACAAGATAGAAAGGCCTTAACGTTCACAACTTTTATGGGAAATTTTAATCCTAAAAGAATTCCGTTTGGTCTTAAAAACTCAGGAGCATATTTTCAACTTTTAATGAACAAAGTGTTAGGAGATCTATCAGAGTTAAAAATATACTTTTACTTAGATGACTTAGTCATATGCGCACAAAATAACGACGAAATGTTAGAGAAAATCAAAATTGTTTTCCAAAGATTGAAAGAAAATAATTTAACACTCGACCCGGCGAAGTTACAGATATGCAAATCGCAAATTGAATTTTTAGGATATAAAGTAAATGCGAATGGTATAAGCCCATCAATAAAAAACTGTGCAAAAGTGCAAAATTTCAAACAACCCCAAACGGTTAAACAAGTAAAAAGCTTTCTTGGGACAACAAACTATTTTAGAGGTCTGATAAAAAATTATGCACAAATTGCAGAACCGTTGGTAAATTTGACAAAAAAGAATGTTAGGTTCGAGTGGAATAATGAATGTAGAAAAGCTTTTGAAAAATTAAAAAATGCAATTTTTAAAGAACCAGTTGTAAGACAGCCTGATGAAGTAAACCCGTTTGTCTTAACTACGGATGGCTCAGGTAAGGGAATTAGTAGTATTTTGATGCAAAGGGTAAATGGAGTCGATCATGTTATCGAATTTTATTCAAGACCTGTGAACCCGGCAGAGAAGCGTTATCCTGCAATAAAGCTAGAATTGCTAGCTATACACGCATCCTTACAACACTTCAGAGAATATCTGTTCGGAAGGAGTTTCACCTTGCTGAGTGACGCAAAATCCCTTATGTACCACATAAAATTAGATAAAATGCCAAATATCATATCGAGGTGGCTAATTGACATAAGTCAGTATGATTTTAAATTCAAATATCAAAAAGGTGAAAATAACGCAAGTGATTATTGCTCGAGATATGTATTTGACAATGATAACCAAATCAAATATGTAAATACTTTAATTAAAAATGATGAGATAAATGTGGAGAAAATATTAGAGCAACAAATGGTAGATGAAAAATTAAGTAAAATTAGAGAGGAATTACAAAAAGGAAGAAACCGATATCACAATAACAAGGTATACTATATTGATAGCCAAAATAAACTGTTAATGGTAAAGAAGGAAAATAAAAGACAAACGTATAGGAAAATAAATGAGAATAAGATTGTAATACCGCACTCGCTAAAGGGAAAGATAATAGAGATAGCACATTTCCCTCATTTCGGAGTAAAAAAGACATACCAATTACTTTCAAGAAAATATTTTTGGATAGGGGCTTTCCAAGACGTGGAAAATTTTTGTAAGTCTTGTAATCAATGCTTATTAGTAAAACACAAAAATATACCACCAGCCAGACTTCAGGCTATGCCAGAAATATTAAAACCAGGAATATATTTACAACTGGATTGCGTAGGAAAACTACCGCGCAGTAATGGAGGAAATAATTTTGTAATTACAATTGTAGACATGTTTTCACGCTACTTTGAGGCCTATGCAGTCAGAGACATTACTGCTAAAACAATAGTGAATAAGCTAACAAACTTCGTGACAACTTATGGAGTTCCAATTATTATTCAAAGCGATAATGCTCAAATTTTTAAAAGTAAAGAATACATAGATTTTACAAATGCATTAAATATTGAAAGGCGATACAGTTCGGTTTATTTCCCAAGTTCTTTAGGTCGTTGTGAAAGAATACACAGAGACATGAAACAATGTATAATGTGTTTGTCAAAGACTACGTTTGAATGGGATGAATCTTTAAAATGGTTTAAGTTTTATGTGAATAACACTATTAACAGTAATACAGGATTTGAGCCTTCATTCCTGTTCTATCTTAGAGATTTATCATTGCCATTTGAAAATATTAAACAAACAAACATACCAAGTAAGGAAGAAATAGATATAATGTATAGTGATGTAAATAATTATAAAAATTATGTGGCACAGCATTTAAAAAATATAGATAAAGTCGTGAAAGACGCATCGGAACAACAAAAGCTGATAAATGACAAACAAATAAAGAAATATAAAATAGTGAGAAAAAACGATATATTTATAGGAGCGACAGTGTACCTAAAAAAGTTCCTAAAACCAAGGGTATTAGAGGATCGATATGATGGACCATTTAGAATTACGAAATTAGTCCGAAATAATAATGTTATAATATGTCTTAAAAGTGATGAAAATAAAACTTATAAAGTGCACATAAATAAACTATACATGGCAGCGGAGCGAAAACAATATTTGAAAGATAGTGACGAAAGCGAATCAAACCACACACACACACAGGACAAAGAAAAAAATCAAAATGAGAAAGTGATTAGAAATAATGATCAAAGTCAAATTAAGGAAGGGAAGGTCACTAAAGAAAAGCAATTAAACTGTGAAAATAATAGAAATGATGATGAGGTTTGTTATAATGCCAGAGGGTATAATTTTCGCCCTCGAATTGTTGTAAATAGTAATTTCATAAAACAAAGAATATGAAAAATATGTAAAAAGTTTGTAATTAATGTCATAAATAGAAAGTGATAATTGAGTGTATATGTATATGTTTTAAATTGTGGATATAAGTATATTTCAAAAAGTATGTTATGTATTTCTGACATTACATATATGGCAAGTTCAAAAAAAAAAAAAAAAAAAAAAAAAGTGAAATAACAAAGTAATTTATAAATAATATGGTGGTATGGAATTCAACCATAACCAAGAATCGGAAGTTGATAGTTGCACTACTACAATATGTTACGAAATGAAATGATAACAAGAAAATGTATAATAATAATAAAGTAATGAATGCTGTTATGTAATGATATGTCGTATGTAAATAATTATGTAAAAGGAGAAATGAAAATTATGCATTGCAGATAATATATATCAAAATTTACAATTTAATAATAATGTGAATGTTGGTAATCCTCATGTAATTTATGGTACATTATGTCAATTATGAATAATGGACTAACTTGACAAGGAACTATCAAAAAACTACAAAGAACTATCAAAGCTATGAGTTGTACGAGGCTAAAAAGTGGAACTCAGCCTTTCTCACGATGGATGAACTTATGTGTTTGCGAGGAACCATTGTGAACTTAATTTCTTACCACTGGGGTGAAACTGTGGGAGAGTAACTTTTGGACTTTTTTTTCGCGGGGGGGGGTGAGAATGTAATGCCAGAAATGTAAAGTAATAAATATTTGGAAGGATTAAAAAATAATGGAACCAGGAATGCGGGCGGATTATCCCCACGCTAAGCAGATGGGCGATAATATACAGGTGGCCCCATATCTTACATACCACGCCCATGTTTACATACCACACTAAGCCGTTTGGCGGCAAACGAGACGGCGACGCCATGTCTACGGATTAGCTCTCAGCTCTACATTTCAGCACGTGGACCGCCGACCGAAAAAGGGATATAAGTGAGAGTTGCTCGAAGTGGGAGTCAGAAATGGTCAAAGCAGGCTGTTGGAGTTAGACTAGTCAAGAAGAAGCGACGGTAGCAGAGTTAAGAGTTGTGTGTGCGTCTCTGATATAGGAATTCGAAGGAGAGCTCATGTTCATCTGGTATTGCAAGTGTAAAGTGTGACAAAGCATCGGTGTTACCCAAGTTATATGAAAGAAGATCAGGTACCGTACAATTAAACTATATGAGGATAACCTCTTTGTCTAAATTTGTGTTTTTAAGGAAAAGCTAAATAATGCATCCCACCACGTGCTCCAACCAAATATCAATTCATCTGGCATTACACCCCCCGAACTACCATTGAGATGTATTCCACTATTGTGATATTTATTTAATTTGTAAAACTAAAGAGTGTAAATTGAGTATGTGATAAATAAATGTTTGTTCCTTTACTATTAACCTTAATTTTTAGTTTGTTAACTTAGTATCCCGTTAAGCACAGAAATAGGTGGGTTTTGCGGCCACCAACGCAATGTACACAGCAGTAAGTTTTAGAACAGATTACATGTATAATTAATATACTAATAAATAATTAATTTAATGTAAAATGCATTTTTTGACAATATTAATTTTTAATCAACAAAATTAAAAATCGGCACACCACGCATTTCATTTTTGATGGTTGGGAACAAGAAAAATCATTGGGTGTTAAATCAGGTGAATATAGACAATGGCTCATCAAATCAAAATTTTTATGCTTCAAATAATTGATAGTTTGAAATTCAGAGTGTGAGCTTGTGCTGTCATAAAGAATGATGCGACTTTTCGCATTATTTTTTCTGATTTGAGCAACTATTTCTGACAAACAAATTGCCTTATACCAATCATCATTTACTGTTCTGCGATTCTCCAAAGCAACGGTTGCAACATGGCAGGATTTACAAAAAAAACCGAAGCAATCATTTTGTTTGAAACACTTAGTACACAAACAATGTGTGTAGGATTTGGTTAATTTTTAAACCCCCAAACAGTTGATCGTTATTTTGTTTCGGTTTCATATTTGTTTCGTCGCGTGTCACATTGTCAAAGACATGTTTTCAGACAATAGAACTGCATTTTTATGAGATTTTCATTGCATCATTTGACACGAATTAAAATGGTTTGCACCTTTCGAAACGATGCATGCCAAGCTTCGCTGCTGCATTTTGTGTCTGTCCGTGCGTGTCGTGTGTAGTGAAATGCAAATTACCGATAGCGATTTTCATACAAGGCTGTTCTTTCGCATTAGAAAGTACGTATTATCATAGAGTTATAGTATCATTATTAATATCAACTTGTCACCATCAAAAGAACAGAATATTGTTCTGTTCAACGAAATTTGAATCATATCTGTAGATAAATTCCTTCATATTTAATTATTTGTCTATAAAAGCATCAAAAGATTTAGGCAATTTCATTTCATTTTGTTATATAAGAGAATTAAAGATTCGCAGATTTTGGTTTGAATATAGAGTGATATCTTCGCATTCAAATACCTATCTAATTAATTTATTTATGAATTTTCTATTAATTTTTAACTGGATCTTTAAAAGTTGAATTTCGATATATCGTCGTTAAGAAGCCCTTCGTTCCCCGCAAGGCAGCGAAAGTATGGCAGTTGCTATGTCATCAAGGGGAAAATTTCGCCGTCAGACTTTTCGTGTTTATTTTTTTTTTAAGATAATGTTTGTATTTTTGATGTTTATTGATTATTGAAACCATAGTGTAGATTTTAGGCAAGTTTAGCATACCTCATTCTCACAACTAGTAAAATCAAACATTTAATGTTACATTTATATTTTGTCACTAAGCAAAAGTTACATTAGGTAATTTACAATTCATTTCTTGTCATTAATTCGCTAAAATTCCAACTTATAAGTTTTAATTTAAGCTCACAAAGAAACCACCTGCTATAACAGTAGATGAAAAGCGTAAATACTGTATCAGCAACTGATTGTTTTTATTCTTGCAATTCAACAACTCTTTAATATAAATTCTTATAAATAGCTTTATACATAAATAAATTTATTCGCTCCAGTTTTCAGAGTTCCAGTAATATGTGAATTTAATATTTCACTTTTAAGAGAAAAAAATGTGATTCAATGAATTACGATAACTCTTTCACAGTTCTGCATATTTATAATTTATGACAACATACGTTAAAGTATATCTCTCTATAATCTTTAACTTCATGTTAAAAATTTTGAAGATGATGGAAAGAAAAGAAATAAACATTGACCAATTCATACAATAAATGCATTTGTCATTAACGCAACTTAAGCAATTTTTCTGTATCTGCAAGAGCCAATATTTTTCATATTGGCATTTTCAGTCTTAAGTCATAATTTCAACGTGCCAAACTGTTTCTGACTTCGTTTACTGCCATTAACATTCCATTTTCATAAATCAAATACGTCAAATACGAATTATTTTAAATGCTTTTCTTATCGATCTCGGTGTAACAGATATAAAATCTTAACAAGTTTCTAAATTATGGTTCAAATATTCTTAAATATTCTGTGCTTTCTTTTAGCGTGCTTGTAATTTATTTTTATTCTTTTTATTTTACGAATAGTTATAACATCTCACATATGAAGATAAAGAATGATTTCTGGCAGTTATAAAGGCATTTCTTTTGTAAGAAGTTATCTTGATGCAGTGTGAAAAATATTTAAATATTTGAGGTAAATATTATGGCTATACATTTACAATCAAATTAAGGTCATTCAAATGTTAACACTCCAAAAATATAAAACATATTTTAAAATCATTTGTTCTTTTAAATTATAACTAATATTAATGCTTTAAATATACACATACATTTCTAAATATGCGTCGATGAGTATAAAGTATATCCAACGGCATATACTGGGCAAAAAATATACAGGAGAAAAAATGCAAAAATCTACAGGTATATATATACAAGGTGTCCCAAAAAGATTGAAATGTGCTTTAAATCCTTACCTATTGGAGATATAAGTGGGCAATGTGAATTGCAAAAATGTTGAAAGTAAGATAGGAAATAAAACTACATTAATGAAATAGTCCTCTCATTAATTTTCAAAAAGTTGCACTTTTTAGATTTTTATACGATCCCCTTAGACAAATTTGGTCAATCAGAAAATTTTTATTTTTAATGCAACAAGATCATTAAAAAAACCCGCATATCTGCATCTTTAAAATTGAGCGAGTTATATTTAATTGAAAATTGAACATTTTGAATGGGGATCATATATCAAATTAGAAATGTAAATTGTAACATATCACCAAAAAGATAAAACTGGATGATAATACATAGGAGACATTTTTGCGAATTCTAAGTAGGCTTACGATGCAATCACAGATTCTTAAGTACTTTTCAATAAGTAAGTACTTTTTCAATAATTAAGCACTTTTAAGTACTTTTTTATCTAACCAATTTCCATCGTCAATTTGTTTATGATCCCTATTTTCACTGATGAAACAGCCTTTCACATGGTACGGAAAAGTGGCATAAGTCAGATTTTCGCCTGTTGTTGTTGTTGTTGAGATCCAGACCGTCCGACCTACCAGAAAGGTGTAAGATAACTGTTTGGACGGCCGGGATGAGCCACACAATTTAGACCGGAACCCAGTAGGGGAGGCATCCACAGGGACCGTACCCTCCTTCCCCTACCACCAACCTCTCGGAAGGACTTACAGACCCACATGTTTAACGTGATCGTACTCCGCGTGAACACGGCGGCAGTTTTGGCAGCGGCTGGAATCGAACCCGGGCCTACCGAGTGCAACTCCAGCGCGCTAACCAATGGGCTACCGCGCCCCAGAGAGATTTTTGCCTGTATCATAATTCAGTTTATTTTAAAGATACAGGTATGCGGCGTATTTTTAAATTATCTTGTTTCATTAAAATTAAAAATTTTTCGATTAGCTAAATTTGTCTAGAGAGGGGGTCTTATAAAAATTTAAAAAGTGTAACTTATTGAAAATTAATGGGAGGACTATTTCATTAACGTATTCCTATTTCCTACCATACTTTCAACATTTTTGCAATTTGCATTGCCCACTTATCTCAACAGGTAAAGAATTGAAGCGCGTTTCAATATTTTTGGGACACGCTGTATTGTGCTTACAGTATGTACCTGTACTTCATAAGCACAAGGACACATAGCAGGTGTAAATACTAGGCCTAAATGGGTTGAAGGGGCGCATTCAGCTTCGGTCCGTGCGGTCCTACGAAAGCGATCTAGATCTCAAGAGCTGTTGAAAAAGCAACTTGGCTACTTACCGAATGGGGGGATGCCTACGGGGATTCAATTCGGACGGCCAGAGTTTGATAACCGACTCTGCTTAATCTGTCCCCGTGTTCACGCGGATTACGGGAACGTTAAATATATAGATCCGTAAGTCCTTCCGAGAGGTTGGTGGTAGGGGCTTGAACGTACGGTCCCACTGGGTCCCGGTCTGAATTGGGTGGCTCTGCCCCGGTCATTCAAACAGATATCTTACACCTATAAGTATGTCTGGCGATCTGGGGCGAAAAAGAATGAAGTATATACTATGGTAAATATGAGTTTTATTAACTTCGTATGCATGCTAAATATTGAACTGCTTTTTAAAACACTTTACAACATAGTTGAAAAGTGTTTATGACTTTATTCATTCTGTCTGTCTGACCGTTAGCACGATAACTGCCGTAAAAATGACTTAATCAAAATGAAATTTTAGTATATTGTTCAGACGGGGTCTGTAGGACCTACGGGAATATAAATGAATAATATCACCCAATTAGTTTTGGATTGAACCCGGGTTGAAAAAATGAAATATGTTGAACCCTATGGGACCTAATTTTTCAAACATTTTTTAAGCAAATTTAAAATTCACAAATTGCTTCGAAAGTTTTAGGAAATATTCAAATTATCCGATAAAATATATAAAAAATTTTTCATCAAAATATATTCAGTAGTTTTTAAAAAAAAATTAAAATACCAAGAAAGATCAATCATGCATAAAACATTGATTATAAAACAACTTCAATGCAATTTTATATAAACATCCCTAAAATGCGGTACATTCTTCTATAAAATTTTCACAATACTACATTAATTTATTATATTTGAAAACTTCATTGACAAAATGAACTTCATTCAAATGACGGCATTGAAATATAAATTGCCTGGTTCAAATTTCTCTAAAATGTGATACATTCCTTTTTAAAATTATCATAATACTACAATAATTTATTATATTTGAAAACTTCATCGAAAACAAATAAACGTTATTCAAATGACGTCATCGAAATATAAATCGCCTCTATATAAAAGCAGCATTTCATTCAAAAACATTTTTCCAGTCGTTTCATTCATCGCAATACTATAATAAGTTATTTTATTTAAAAATTTGAAAAATTGTTATCTACCATTTTTATTTTAAAATGTGAAACCTCTCTTATATGTAGAATAATTAAACTCTTGGGAAGATATTTATTATATAATATATATTTTTTTCCTTTCTGGAGTATATAGCAAGAGTCAGAATTTAATTGAATTTGTTTTTCTCACTATATTAAATAATTTTTATTTAATAAACTACCTAACATATTTTACTAAACAATGTTTTATATATTTTATGGGATAATTTGAATATTTTCTAAAATTTTCGAAGCAATTTGTGAATTTTAGTTTCGGTCCAAAAATGTTTGAATGATTAGGTCCAATAGGTTTCAATGTATTTCAGTTCTTCAACCCGGGTTTAATCCAAAACTAATTGGGTGATGTTATTCATGTTTTTCCCATAGGTCCCACAGACAGTCTGAAAAATATACTAAAATTTCATTTTGATAAAGTCATTTTTACGGCAGTTATCGTGCTAACGGACAAACAGACAGACAGACAGAAAGACAGAATGAACAAAGTCGTAAACACATTTCAACTATGTTGTAAAGTGTTAATAATTACACCCTTTATATAAAGAGATCACGTGACCATTATATGAAGAGATCACGTAACCCACTTCAAAATAAAATCTAGCATTTCATCTTGAGTCAAAATCGTGATATTTTAAAGTTTCACTTCATATTTAGTGTTGCATCTGTCCTAAAACTGCTTTATTTCTTCTTACATTCTGTGCATATACATACTGAAACACCGCAATTACAATATATTTGAGTTTAAATGATCAGCAAACTTTGATTATTTCTACAACGAAGCCTAATTTTCCCTTATGGAGAATGTAAACACCAAAATATGTAGAATGAGATGCATAAGAATTGCTGCATTTCTTTAACGCAAAATTATTTAGCTCATGGAGTCTGCAATGTAGCTTATATGAATGAAACATTCATTGATTTCACACAGAGAACCAGACAATTTTTTCGATGAAGTTTTAAGCATAGATTCAAATTACTTGTACCTCATGATTTTAAGTTTTTAAATAAAATAAATTATTATAGTATTGTGATGAATGAAAGGAATGGAAAATGTTTATGAATGAAGTGTTGTTTTTATATAGAGGCGATTTATATTTCGATGACGTTATTTGAATAAAGTTCATTTGTTTTCGATGATGTTTTCAAATATAATAGGTTTCTGTAGTATTATGATAATTTTAAGAATATTACCGAGGAATATATCGCATTTTAGAGATGTTTAAATAAAGTTGCATTGAAGTTGGAAAATGTTTCACAATCAACACTTTATGCATGATTGATCTTTCTTGTTAACTACTTAAAAATAGAAAGTTGGCTATTCGGCTTTAATATCTGTAAGACTGTCAGTATAGCTAAGTTCTAGTGCCTAGTCTAATCATAAATACATTCATGAAAAGCAATAAAAAACTTCAAAATAGTGACTACTTCTTTAAAAATTTGATTTCATGATTAAAAATCGATCGTAAAATAACATCCATGAATTCTCACACTCTATCCGGTATTTAACTGGGCTGAACAAATGTGCAATCTTTGTTATCAACGTATTGTAGAAAATCTAGAAGTATCCTCTTCTGATATTTCTATTTTAATCTTTTGAGGCACGATGAAACTGCTAATATTTTAAATATTTTCTTTTATGTAGACTAAGTTCCCCAAAATAGTTTAAAATTATCTTTTGAATGGTTAAACTTACTATTTAAGAATTAAACTGGAACTTCTTCTTTCGTATCTAATCGACTTGTATAGAATTTTAATCTCAGCGAGTTATATGCTGATCTCCACACAGGAAAAACTAAATATTTACAATAAATAATGAAGATACCTAAGGTCGATTACGCTTACTATTTTATGAATTTCTCTTCAATTGAGGACACACAGCGGGCATAAACATGACTTTTTATATAATTTTAGAGATGTTAAAACCAGGCAATTTATATTTCAATGCCGTCATTTGAATAAAGTTCATTTTTTTCGATGAAGTTTTAAGTTTTCAAATATAATAAATTAATGTAGAGGAGGAACACAGCGGAGAGACACAGCAATTGAGGACACACAGCGGGCATAAGCATGACTTTTTTATACAGGGTGTCCAGTGCTATCGGTGCCCAATGGCTCTTTCCTCGATCGTTAATCACAAAGCTATACTTCCAATTGCAAAAATGGTTCAAATTTTAAAATCTATTAACTAAAAAACGATCAAATCAATGAATACATTTCTGACATAAATACGAAATATAAATTTTTATACGATCCCCAGTTTTTACCAATTATATTTAGGAAAATCATCCTCATACAATTTCATGCAAAATAATAAAAATATCTTCATTTTACGACCAAAATTCACCGAGTTATGAAGCATTAAACTTTATCACTTAAGTTGCTTTTCCACGCATAAAATGTTCCGTTTCAGGTAACCAACCAATCAGGGACCGTATTGATCATTTCTCCAGGCAACCAATCAATCAAGGACAGTATTGACAATTTCTCAGCACAAAAAGTGCTCCAACTTTAAACAGATATAAGTCGGTAAATTTTGGTCGTAGAAGGATGATTTTCTTTGTATTTGGCATAAAATTGTATGAGGATGATTTTCCTAAATATAATTGGTAGGACAGGGGGATTGAATAAAAATGTATATTTCGTATTTCTTTCAGAAATACATTTAGTAATTTGATCTGTTTCTAACATAATAGATTTTAAAATTTAAAACATTTTTGCAATTGAAGTGTATCTCTGTGACTAACGGTTGAGGAAATAGCCATTGGACACCGATAGCACTGGACACCTTGTATAATGCTTTACAATATTCGAACTTTCTAAACTATGTGTTAAGCTGCTTCCTTTAATAAGTTCTAAAACACAGACGTTTAGTGTTTAACTACAACCTTCTCGCAAAATAACATTAAAATGTGTTTCAATTAATAATTCACCATTTTTAGAATCATTGAATGAAAAAAAAATTACAGTGTGATTTGCTGTCCTATATGTGATTCGCTGTCCTATAACGACACATAAAAATGTAAATAATTTTATTGTATTTATTGTAATATATATAAAATTGAAAATCTGTCTGTCTGTCTGTCTATTTGTCCCATCATCACGGGAGAACGGCTGAACCGAATCTGATGAAATTTTGTGGGTAGCTTGGAAATAGTCCCACTTAAAACTTAGTCTATGTTTGGAGTTTCTAAGATCAGTGGTTCGTGAGATATGTGTAAAAAACGAAATTTTCGTTTGTCTCCAGATCACGGGAGAACGGCTAAACCGAATTTGATGAAATTTTGTGGATAGCCTTGAAATAGACCCTCATAAATTTGGCCTAAGTTTCGAGTATCTAAGACTAGGGGTTGTCGAGATATGAATGAAAAACGGAACTTTTTCTTAGAAGTTCTACTCTCTAACTCCGTGGTTTATCCAAACGAAAAGCTTGAAAATCGCTTGAAAGTGAATTAAAATTTAATCTCTGAGTTTGATGGGAGATTTTTTGCGTTAATTAGTCACTTTCTGAAAACATGAATTGTTTGAAACATGATTTAAAGGGGAAATCTATCTCCATGGTTTATTTAAAACAAGCTTTTACGGAACAATGAGAAGTATAAAGAAATCATAATGGTTATTTAATTTCGCAGTTTATGATATAAGACGTGACATATTTAACATGATAAAATATGACATCTTTAACATGATTCTATCTTATATCGTGTTACTCAGAAATGTAATTAAATTAAATCTGTCTGTTAATTTTAATAATTATTTTTTCGATTTGAATAAAAAATAAATGGATATAAAAATATATTTTAGAAAAGAACGATTTGATTTTTCATATAGCAATTTTGACTGGACAATATCATTTACGATCTTCAGGTTTAAATATTATTATAATTGATATTTTCTGGAATTATTGATTCAGGGATTGTTGATATTTTCAAGTTATTATGCAATTATTTTATTATGACAAAAATTGTTTAAACACATATATTGTATGTTGTGCGAGTAATCTTCTACAAATACACGGGTATATCTTTTTATCTACGAGAATATAAGTAGTACGGTATATTGACATATGTTTTGATATATATTGGCATATATTGGAATCAATTACGACCTTCTGATATAAAGAGTACGGATATTATTGATATTTTCAATTTAGTACGTCGTCTTTTTTATTTTGGCAAATATTTTTGAGACTTTTATTGTAATACGGGTAATCTTCTACTAACACATTGGCATATTTTCTAATCTGCGACAATATAAGTAGTACGGGGTTGCATATATTGATTCAATTCCTTTTTTTTTCTGTAAATTTGCTTACAAAAAGGGCCAGGATGTTTTATTCTTCAGATCTGCCCGTGAAGATAATTTTGCATAGTGAGAACATATATTCTTAAACTTCTCTTTAGGAGCAATAAATTTAATATTTTAACAGAATTTGCACATGATTGCGAACTATAAGTTTCTTTATATTATGCATTCCGTACGAAGAACGGTTATGCTGTTAGTGGTTAATAAATTTTAACATTTTATGAGGATATATCATGTTGCTCGGCATCGCAATTAAATTAAATGTGTTTGTTAATGTTTTTATTATTTTTTTTTCGATTTGAATAATAAATAAATGGATAAATGGATATAAAAGTATATCTTATGAATGGACGCTTTGATTTTTCTTTTAATTATATTAATTACTGACTGCGTACATCAATTTCATTTATTTTGACAAAGAGTTTTCAAGCTTATATCGTATTTAGCTACTAAACTCATATATTGTGTTTAGCCAATAAATTCATTTAGCCAATTGTTGAAACAGAAAAAGAGTAGAGCGGGTATATCTTCCAATACAATTGTAGTGTTTTCATTTAGTATATTGAAACGGGATTTATGGGGAAGAGATCAAAATGGTTATTTAATTTCGCAGTTTATGAGGAAGATTCTTTATTATATTATGTTGCTCAGCAACGCAATTAAATTAAATGTGTTTCTTAATATTTGTTATTATTTTTCTATTTGAATAATAAATAAATAGATGTATAAATATATTTTGTAAATGAACGGTTTGATTTTTCTTTTAATTATATTATTTACGGACTCCGTACATCACTTTCATTTGACAAAGAGTTTTTAAGCTTTTATATTGTGTTTAGCTAATAAACTCATATTCTGTTTACCAATAAACTCATTTATCCGATTGTTGAAACAGAAAAAGAGTAGAAAGGGTATATCTTCTAATACAATTTTAGTGTTTGCATTTAGTATATACAAACGGGATCAGGATGTTTTATTCAGATCTGCAAATTCAGAGCTACGAATTTGGCGGGATATCGCTAATTTTACAACTTTCCTTAAACTTTGCTAAATTGACGGAAATGTCGCCAAATTGATAAAATCGACGCATATCAATGAAATTTATTTTGCTTTGTTAGAAGAGAGTGCTGAAATGATGCTTGGTTGGCATTTATCTGTCAGACCAACCATCCTACTTAGTAACACATTTAGCGAATTTTTAAAGTGTCACCAAATTGATAAAAATGTTTTCAAATCTATAAAAATATCTTGAAATTGATAAAATTGCGCTAAATAAATGAAATTAATTGTGTTTTGTTAGGGGATAGTATTGTGATGATATTTCGTCAATTTGTCGCCAAGTGGGACTGTCAGTTCTACAGTCCCACTTGGCGATAAATTTGGCGATTTTTTAAAATGTCGCTAATTTGACGAAAATGTCGCCAAATGTTCTATAGAAATATAATTATTTAGACGATATTTTTTCTACCAATGTATTTGATGCAAATGATATCATGTCGCTTAGCAACGGATTTAAGTCCAATGTATTTATGGGGCAGACGGTTTTTATTAAATCCTTTCCGATTTGAATAATGAAGATATGTATATAAAATAAATTTCATTGCCATTTCATTTTGGACTGGATAATATCAATTACACTCTTCAGGTTTAAACATTATTATTATTGATATTTTCCGGAATTATTGATTCAGTGATTATTGATATTTTTAAGTTATTACGCCATTGTTTTATTCCTGCAAAAATTGCTGACACTCGCATGTTGTACGTTGTACGAGTAATCTTCTAGGAATGCACGGGTATATCTTCTAACCTACGAGAATATAAGTAGTACAGGTATATTGGCATATATTTTGACATATATTGGCATTTATATTGGAATCAAGTACAGCCTTCTGGTATGCAGATTAAGGGGATTAATGATATTTTCAATGTATTACGTCGTCTGTTGTATTTTGCCAAAAATATTTGAGGCTCATATTGTAATGCGTGTAATCTTCTACTAATAATCGGACATTATAAGTAGTACGTGTATATCTTCCCATATAATTTTAGCACTTTCATTTTGACATATATTGGAATAAATGACTGTCTTCAGATTTAAAGATTACGGGTTTATTGGTATTTTCAATTTATACATGTAATCTACTAATACAGGTTATATTTTCTAATATTCACGTATATAATTAGTACGGGTCCCATACAATCTTAACGCTTTTATTTTGCATATATTGATTCAATTCCATATTTTTTTTTATATTTGCTTACATAAGGGGTCCACAATGTTTTATTCTTCAGATATGTCCATGAAGATAATTTTATATAGCGAGAACAGAGATTCTTAAACTTCTTTTAGGAGCATTATATTAAATATTTTAACAGAATATTTTGATTAAAAATGTCATTTAGTATACTATTAGAATTTGCACATGATTGTGAATTTCAAGTTTCTTTATATTATATACTCCGTACGAAGAACGAGTATGCTGCTAGTAAGTTTATATAACTGAAAGTTGCTAGTGTGAACAAACATTTAACTGTTGCATTGTGCTACAAAATTAATTAAGTAAGTATGATATACATTCAATGTAGGGAAAGCATAATGTCTGCTCGTGGAAATCAGAATAATAAATCTGGAGACAGATGTTTAGTGAAGTTGAAAATGATTTTTATGTTTGAAGCCAAATAAATTCAAGTGATAATGCATCGTAACTTATGCTTTTCAACACTTATTGGTCTTAACTTATTTACATTTCTATATTTAAAGTTATTGATGAATAGAAAGCGATAGGGAATTCAAAGGAATTTACTTTGAGATATATTAATGTCTCCACAAAATAAAGTTCTTGTAAAAATTTCAAACTGTTTTAATCTATATGTGATCTCAGAGATGTGAAATCAGTTTTACATCAAATAGCAGTTATTTGGATACAAAAGTCATCAGGATATATTTCGGTCAGTTGTTATATATAAGTTTAAGTGGCATTATTAGTAAAAAACAAGCCAGCAGCATTATCAACACCAGGTTCAGACATAATTATTTCCTAAAAGCAGATGTCTGACTATTAAAATGCCTCTGTCATTAAACTTCGTCCAGATTTCTACTGAGTAAAATGCATTTACTCACCGAAAGAGTTGGTTCGACTACTTAAAGTTGATTTTGAATACACCATGATCTTATTTTTCCTTCTTATACTTCAGTTCAAATATTAATTTCTCTTTTGTTATTTATTTTTACCATATTTTCGTGAAATGTTCATATAAAAGATGAAAAACGTGAATGATTTCTTTACGAAAAAAACTCCTCAAATTAAAACTTTACCTAAAAAGCCAGTAACAAAAGTATAGGACAAAAATTCATTTTTATCCCTTTTGTTGCAGTGAAGTGTGTGAAAAGTAGAATTATACCATTTTCCGATATATCACAGTTTAGAAACCAATAAAACAAAGCAAAATGCTATTATTTTAGTTTGATACTTTTGATGAAACATAATCGTTGTTTCTTTTAAAGTCTACAATGGAACGATGAACAATAAAAAAATATCAATAACAGAAAATCTTTAACTTGGATAGAAATGACAGTTTTAAGAATATTTTATGTTAAAATGAAGATCACGGATGAAATCATTCCGATGTTTAACAGTGTTGCAAATTAATATTTGCAAATGCAGTTGACTGTACATAAAACGCTTTATCCAATCATTTCACAAAACAATAAGCTTGAAGCCAAATCAGGTATTTAACATTAAAATTAATTCGAACAGTATCTTCTAAAAATATAATTTCTTTAAATTAAAGAAGTAAAAATAAAGAGAAACTTTATAATTCTATATATTTTAAAATATTTTATGCACAGAAGTATGTCTGAAAAATTGAATTAACGTTAGAGGATCATGATTTTCAATAGTTATCGCTACCTAAATTCTATTAGTTAACGATAATATATTATGATATTATCACTGTGAATAAAGATTAAAGTAATGTCATTACGTCATTACCTAAACCAACATTTCGTTAAAGACGAAAGACCAACTGAAACATAGGCAGCCTAATCAGCACTGGTGATCATCACAATGAAACTGTAGCAGACTCAATAAATAAATTCCCTAACGCTAAGAATAGAAGTAAAGCCCATTGCGTATGTTTCCAGAAATAAAATAAACAATATCGTATTATATTTATGATGAAAGGTAGTAATAATTAAAATAATCCTATTCAGTGGTATCGAAAAAATGCTTAAAATACAATCAAACTTGGTACTAATACTATTTGAGTCTTAATATTCTAACCGCAACAAGTTCAAAATTTGATACTAGGGAAATATATTTCACTGTAAATAAAAATATAACACGGTTACGATGCAAATGAGTGTATTTATAAAAATAACAATCCCTGCAATTTTATATGATCAATGTATTCACTATTATCAGAGTTCCAAATATGATTACTATAAACCATGTGCTCAATCTAGTTATTTATTAAATGTTTTCCATATGTTATAATTGAAAACACGTTCCATACTGTGATCAATATTGGAACCACTTGTACTTTTGTGTAGTCCACTGCATTGAATAATTAGCCTTAAACCGTCAAATCAGGAATAAATTGAAAACCTGTTGCCTAAACTTATTAAAAATATATATGTTATGCTTCAGCAATATCATTAAAATAATCTGAAAATATTATGAAGTCATTGGTATTCTATAGGCACTTATACTTTAACTTTGCACACGTACCATATATCTCATTTTCAGCATCAAATATTTCCCCAGTGGTATTGTTTTTAAATAATTACTTTTTTAAAAATCTTTAACGCATGATTTAGATAGTACGTTTGCATGGTTTCTGATCACATTTTCCCCAGTTAGATTAGACTGAATATACTTTTATTAGAATCAATCTGTAAATTTCAGCAAAAATTATAAAGCATTTGCTAACATTGAAGTCAAACGTCAAAATGCATTTTACTATAAGAAGAGTATGCAATGTTCAGCAAATTAATTTTAAAATTTACCATTTAGAGTTTTATAAAAAAGATACAATTAAAAACAATATGATGTAAGCATTCCACATTAAACTTTTTCATAAAGGTAACATTGCATTGAGGTAACATACTCGTATATACCTAAAAGTTACCAATGCCAATTAAAAGTGTATATTACTAGAAGTCAAGTCAAGAACACAGTAGCTGGCAAAGTATTTCCTATAATATTTCATAATGCATAATTTTGGCATTTATTGCTATATTAAATCACACTTTATAATGATAAGCAAAGAGCAGTTCCCAGTTTCTTCATAACTGCATACTCAATTTGTGTAATTCACTTTGCTTTAGAATTTTGATAAAGTTCTTCAACATTTAATTATGCAATATGTATAATATATTTTCTCTGAGTATGTATATTGGTAAGTCGGTACGTGTATTTAATTACATTCCATAGTATCTAAAGATAAATATTACTAATTATGCCTACACTATTACAAATATGATAGTGAACTTTACAATTTTATATCTATTTGCAAACAATTATTCTTTAAAATATGACTTTTTATTACTTTAATTTTAAAAATAAAATTATATTAGAAACAAATAATTTATTTCCATTCTTATTTAATTTTACGGCGTTGTGTAAGCAAGTTAAAAGCTTGTTCGCAAAGTTACTCACAACACAATCAAAATAAACGAAGCATATTAATTTTCAGCTAAGCATTTCTTTTCTAGATTCTGCAAATAATACGCCGTTGATAAGCAACAAAAAGTTTTCTCTTCCAAATCGCAGTTTAACACATTTTTGCACGTAAACCGAAACTTTTTCCTCTCATTTCCATTATTGTAATATTAATATAATGGACATATTAATTAGATAACTGAATGGAAAACACAGAGGACAACAAAAGCAAAATTAATTACTTGTTATCTGTTTCTGACGTCTATAAAACTACAATAAATTGTAATTGTTGTTTACAACTCGTACGATACTGACACAAAAGAGTGGACTTATACCGCCAGAGAGTGGAACAGGCGTATATAATTAATTAAAATTTGCGTTCTAGTTCAACACCGTGTGTTCATAAGTTTAAATTGAGATTATTTTAATAGATATTTCACGTTAGTACATCGTATCATCTTGGTTATGGTAATTAGAATTTTGTGTTGTAATTTTTTATGCTTAATGAATATTACTATCGCAGTCACTTTTTGAATTAATTAAAATTATCAATTTTGAAACTTAGGGAAAAATTAAATGTTATGTTCTTTGTGATTGTGAATTTAATCATATTTTACTGAAAAAAAAGATGAATTATGCTTGATGAACCATTATTGATCATCCATTATTTTCATGCACCATATCAAGGATGCTATTCATGGATAGATAAGTAAACAATTAAGCGTATGCATGTAGAGTTCAATTAAAAATAATGTACACATAACGCACAATTAATTTGCATCAGAAGGTAAGTAATGCACAAAATACATAAAATGAAGTAATTAGAAATCAAGACATTGTAAATTGTTAATATCTACTTTTATTTTACACAATATACAATGCAATTTAAGAAATTCATGAGTATATTGGTAGGTCTAAAAATCATTATTACAAACTTAAGTTTTGAAAACTTAACTTTTCTGCACATTTTGTAACCCGGTATTATCATGTATATAACATAATTTTGTATTTTAACTATCTGCTTTTATCGTATTAATTTTATAATCCATACGTTGCTCATTTTTGATAACGAATTGCTTTTTTTATATTTATAAAAAAATGATTTACATAATTACAGAGTCCATCATCTGTGATTGTGATTATGAACTTAGCCGCCACATGACTTTTTTAAATCGAGCTCAATGTTGAACAACTTTGAAACCGGCTTCGTAGTAGTACTGAATTTGTCATTCTCAAATTGCGGCGCTTAGAAAGTTTTCTTGCTGCTGTTGGAGATATGTGCTGACGCAGATATATGCTATTCCATATTTACGAGCACATAATAACCCATTCATAAGTGGTGTTATCTGCAATAGAGAGTACTCATAAATTAATTTAAATACATTATGTAGGATTTTTATCAGAGTCACTAATAAAATATTCTTAGTATATAGTACGTAAATAAATTACATACTATTTATACATACATTTCTATTTTTTTTTAATTATAAAACCATTTAATACCACTCAAATTCTAAAATTTGCAACTTTTTAAGTGCTTAATATATATTTTGATGATCTATAGGAAAGGGTTATTTTTTTCCATTTAAAAATTCTTTATAAAAAATCTAATAGATCTATAACATTTCTCTCAAAAACTTTTATTGATTTCTCGTTCATTGTATTTCATCTATGTTTAAATAAAACTTTTACTGCGAATATTTGCCAAAGGAGAATCTTACTTTTATTGGACTTTGAATGAAGATTTAAAAGTCTACTTCGTAAGTAAATATTTATAAAGGGACGTTGTATTGTATATTATCAACATAGAAAAGAACATTTAATATATAAATTTTGTTAAGCATTCCATTTATCATAAAGCAATATAAAAACTACAAACATACTTAACAATGCATTACAAACACATACCAATTTAGTATGAATATATATTTTACAAATAAAAACTTTGATTTCATCACTAGTAACGGTTTATCTATGGGTAATCTCTAAAATAAATATTTAAAGCAAATAACCATGAGATATGGGGTCACATAGATTTTTAATATTAATTTTATTTGATTAAACAAACTGAAGTAATTCGCCTGTCGTGATGTATTGCAAACCACACAAATAGGAAAATATCAACATTCATTTAATTAATTTTCAAAATAATACTAAATGTAGAATTACAATATGGTGTACTTGGGATGAAATACATTGTTACTTATTTAGGCCCACTAAAATATTAAAATTAATAATACACTTGAAACATTCATCAATTCAATACAAAAAAGCAAGGTCACTGGAATACTGTTATTTTCTACAGTTAGAAAAATGATATAAAATAGTTAATACTATAAATGAATGTAATACTGCTTATATTACGTGCTTTATAAAATATAGTATCAGCATTGTGAAATAAAAAAATAATATTATAGATGCATAACAAAAAGACATATGTAAAATATAGAAATATATAAACTAATTTATTATAAAACAATTAAAATTAATTTATAACACAATAAAAGTTCCAGTTTACGAGTGATTTCCCTTTTAAGTCATTCCAATTATATGCAAGATTTTGAAAACGAGCAAGGTTCAGACTTTAAAAAGCAATGCAACAAAAACAGAATTTAGACAGAGATTCTCAACATTTCTCCTGCAAACACACATCAGCTTTCTCTTTTTTCCATTCAACCGGGTTACCGTCTTACACGTATCAATGTTGGAAAAGTTTGAGGAACTTTATTATTCAAATAGTACTATAAAGTTACCATACATTGAGTTTGAAGTTCTTAAACGTCAAGAATGGAATGTTTTCTCTCTCTTATCCTAATATATTTTCAGCGCTTACTAGAAAAAGCCGTATTTCATAGCTAAATACTTGCGATGCGGGGTACTAAGCAATTCTCCGGACTTTAACGTCTATTTTATGCTGCCCGAATTTTAGACAGAACCTCTTTTATCAGTGATAAACAGTGTGAAATGTACTAAAGTAAAGTAGGATATTCTCAATGTGTAAATCAGAATGATAGCCGGAAATATCTTGAGAAGAATACTGTATTATTTGTTTATTCTAAATTATTGCATTTTTATATTTATGTAGGATATATGTTCTTAAATAATTTACTATACGTCACGTCGTTAAATCAAAGCCCGCCGTCAGTTTATCATGGTGTAGGCTAACTCTAGATCAATTACACTAGATATCTGTATTTTATTAATCAATTATACTAGATATCTGTATTTTATTGATCAGTACACTAACAAGTATGAGATGAAAAGGTCGTATCCCATTAGTAACCACAAGAATAGCACAAATTGAAGCAGCACAAATTTGGTAATCACGCAATAGTTAGCCTTTTATTTTAGATGAACATCAGATCTTTAATGTATAACGAGAAATTAGTTCAATTCCGTTTAAGAATAGTGGAGCATACATTCAAATTTTTTTCAATTGAAATATTCCTTATTCAGGGATATTGAATTATTTATGATATATATAGTAAACATAATATATACAAGGTGATTAAAAAAAGATGACCAAACTTTACGAAGTGGTAGTACACACCAAACCAAGTATTTTTCGTCATAGTTTACCGGGTCGGAGATGAAACGTAAAGGCGCCAGTGGCCGCTTAATAGTGAAACCGATGAGGTGAGGCGAAAACACAAGAATGACTTAGAAGTTATAAAATGGCATTTAATAAACAATAATTACAGTAATAGCTCAAAAGAGTGACCGCCAACACGAATGTATGTCTCACAGCGGCGATGGAGGGATTGGCGAACTCTCTCGAGCAGATCAGGCATGTCGCCACTTCGGCAGCAGCGGCCGAAATTCTGACGACGAGTTCCTCTTCAGATTCAAGGGGAGTGTCATAGACGAGACTCTTGAGATATCCCCCCAAAGACAAGTGAAGACACAACAGATCGGCCGATCGGCCTCTCAAAAGTTGGAGTTGCGAATTACTGCTGCAAATTGATAAGGCCTTACATTCGGTGTTACGAAAATTTATATAAGGGTTCTTCTTCCTTCCCAGGTGAAATTTGCAGACGTGGTTTTCTTCAACCAGAAAATAACAACCAGAATGACGCTTTTAAGGTTGCGGAATGGCAGTTTCTCAATGAGTATACGCCCTGTACGTTTCATTACTACCACCTCGTAAAGTTTGATCCATCTTTATATATATATATATATAATACATATATATATATATATAATATTATATTTACATATATATATATATATAAATTATATATATATATATATATATATATATATATTACTTGAATTGTATTTTTATTTTTTTTATTTTTACATAATTCTTATTATTACATTTCAAATATATATATATATATATATATATAATATTTTTCCCCTTTACATGTACTTTGTAGAGAGAATAAAACAAATGTTTATGACTACAACATAAATTGTGGTGACTTTAATAATAAAAAGAATCGTCAAATGCACTGGATTAAAATTTGTTGTCTGCTGTTTGTAAAATGCTGTGCCTCTTCCTTCAACTAAGGTACACTTAATGGCGGCGAATAATGTGTCCTCATTCCAGTTAAGATGCTAGCTCCCGTTACGATACTAAGCTGCTGTCATGATGATAAAGCTTAGGGCTGTAATTCCAGTCTCTGAATCTTTTGCAGCTGAGACACCTACAACATTCTTTTGAAAAAAAGCAATTCTTCCATCTGTGGAAGAATAATTTTTGAAAACAGCCGCATAATTCATAGGTTTAATTTATATACCAGTTAACTACTGATTTTTTTAAATTTCTAACAAAACTATTTCAACTGTCATTCGAAGTTTATTGTTCAAAATAGAGAAAATACGAAACACTAATGATTCCATATAGACTTTAGTCATCATGCTTCAGATTTAATAGTTTTAAACTTTTAAAATATACCTTTATGACAATAATATACTTTTGCGATGATATGCATCGATATAGAATATTAGTTCCATAAAAAATATAGCCTGTATCTAGCAGCGCATGTTTAACTTATAGACCAAACGAAATAGATAAATTTAAGAGTAATTTCCTCTGTAAATTAATGTAATAATATTTATTTTAATGTAATTTGGTAGGACTATTGAAACCACAATAAAAGCATTGGAACTACGAATAAAAAATTAATTTAATTGAATTTCCAACATATTTATAAAAATCTATAGAACTTCTGTCATATTCAATGAGATACTACTGCATTTTATAAGGAATAAATACATTATTGAAAACTTTGATTTTCTTTAGAAATAAGCATAGAAGGATCTTCATTTAAATTAATTTGGTGGTAAGTTACTTATCCACGGAAAAATTGCTTATATTAATACTAAAAGGAACAATGCAATTTTCTGAAGATCAATTTATATCTCTATGTGTATTTTTTGTTTAAATGTATGTCAGCTTTTAAATACGCTAGGTAAAAGTTGTTAATACTAGAGTCATGTAGAATGGAAGGCATGCAAACGTTAAACCACAACAAACAAGAAAGGCAGCAGAAGGGGTTCAAGATTTATGCAATATTGTGCATGAATATCGCTATGTAGGGCAGATATAGGTCAGTGATTAATGCACAGATATGGCACTCAGATTTAGAATCTCAAAGCTGCCCCAAACTATTCCAGTGCCAGCGTGTTAAATTTGCAAGTCCAAAAGTCCTCCTGAGGGGGTGGTAGAGGGGTAAGTGAGTACAGTCTCTGCGGATGCTACCCCTACTGGGTTCTGGTCTAAAAGGATAGCAAATAGGCGCAGAAGTTCAGCCTTACCGCCTTGCGTAGTTCTCCCTAGTAACAAGGCAATTTCAAACTCTCTTTTATGAGTTGTCTTAAACCAAACAACAAACCATATCGCTATACGTGGCAGATTTGATAACATTACCAATATTGGTTTAAAATGTACTTTGATTAATATTTATCCTACATTGTATTTAATTGGGTATTTGCGGCCAATATATACTCAAAATATTCTGGATATTATAAAAATAAATCTAATATTTGAAATAAGCATAGTTTATTCTAATATACGGAAAAAGTCCTCATGCTAATCGAGTCAAAGTTGTATAAGAAAATTGAATTATTAAAATGGTGATTTGGGATACAGGACAAAACTTAAAAACTTCATTCAGATTTAAAGACAACTACAAATGCAGACAGCTAAACAAAATATAGCTGTAAAGATAAATAATGATTTGAATTCAAGAAGATTGAAATCTTACTGGATTGAAAAATTACAGAAATCGTGTGTTGCTTTATGTCATATGAATTCAAACACTGCATTTATGTGGGAAGGGGAATATTTTACTATAATCATACTGTAGACTTTTCAAATTAATTTGAAAAACAATGTTTTTGCGATAATTTGGTATAAAATACAGAAATAATATAATCAGATAACAATTAAGTGTTGAAGCACAAATAGCTCATACAACTCACAGAATAATATTTTCCCTGCATTTTGCTATTAATGTTATAAAAGTTTCTGTATGAGGTTACATTTATTTTTATTTTCCCTATATACATAGTATGGTGTATAGAGGAAGTTGTGATAGGGTCGAAAATTCGAATTCCAGTTTTCGCCTGAAGAACACGTTTCAACACATCGTGAACTGGAATGGAACGTTTTCGAGGTGATGTCAGAGTGTGTGTGTGTGTGTGTGTGTGTGTGTGTAAGTATGTAAGTGTTTGCGCGCGCGCGCGTGTGTGTGTGTAAGTATGTGAGTATTTGCGCTAGCGGATGTGTGTGTGCGTGTATCCGTGAATCTATGGAGACAATACCTCAAGAACGAAAGGAATGATTCACACGAAATTTGGTACGAAAATTATAATCAGTAAATAATGGAAGCCAATTAATCTTATATGCAGTCGAATGTTCGGAAGACCACCAAATTTTCAAATGAGATTTTGAAAAAATCACCAAAAACTCAAAACCTTCAATAATGTTGCGTAAATTCTCATTTCTTAAGTAATTTTTCATTGACAAGCGATTGACACAAACTTTAGAATGCTATCATGAACCGTTCTCGAGATATTACACCTTTTCAGATAAATTCATTAAAAAATCATATAAAATTACAAAAACGATTAACTATTGTAAAATATGTTCACTCTTCATATTTAATATTATACGATATATTTTATTAACATCATTCACGTGGATCTAGTTCATTGCATTTACAAGAGAAAATAATTTGTGTAATTGTTTTGTATTTTAACATCTAACAATTCGTTAACAGTTATTTATATATAAGAAATGTTCTTTTCTCCGTTTGACTGCAATGCTTGGCAAAAACGTATACTGCAAAAAACGTATGTGTCCACTCTAGCTGAAAAACAGATTGACAAAATTTCACAAAGTTTGGTAGCTACGTCACCTATGGGGTTTTGTGTGTGTGTGTGTGCTGATTAGATTGCGGTACGGCTCCAAAAAAAAAGAAACTTTTTTTTTTCGAAATGGCCCTCAAAACTCGTCAAAATATAAAAGAATCTGATGTGGGTAGCATGACTTTCCTTATATAATGCAATGGATTTACTACTTTTACAGTAAAAATATAGGTTATTCTTAGAGTTGATATTTATATTATTGAATTATATGAATTATTGTATTGAATTATTATATTGAATTTTCGTCAGTTAGTTGACATTTTAATTGATTTAGCGTCATTTTAATCTATTTGGCCAGATTTTCGTTAGTTTGGCAACATTTTAAAAAATCGCCAAGTTAGCGAGATTCCGCCAAATTCGTCGCCAAAATCTCGCCAAGCGTTATGGACGGAGAAATAAGTTATTCTTATAGCAGGTAAATGACTATTGGCGTTCAAATACAAAAATATTACTAAGTATATATTCTCATGAATGGAACGAGCTAGATCCACGAGAATGATGTCACCAAATTTATCGCATGATATTACACTTAAAAAGTAAACAAGTTTCTCAACAGTTAATAATTTTTTCAATTTATGAGATTTTTTGATAAATTTATTCGAAAAATGTAAAAATATCTCGAGAACGGTTCATGCTAGCGTTCAAAAGTTTATGTCAATCGTTTTCTAAAGAAAAATTACATAAGAAATGACTATTTGCGCAACTTTAATAAATGTTTTAATTTTTTGATGATTTTTTTTAAATTTCACTCGAAAATTTAGGGGGGTTCTGACCATTCGATGGCGTATAAAAACAATAGGCTTCGAGTGTTCATGGATTGTTGTTTTTGTACCAAATTTCGGTCAAATCGGCCCATCCGTTCGTCAGTTATCGTCTCCACAGGCTCACTGACACTGACATGCTTTCACACACACACAGACAGACATCATCTCAAAAATGTCTGATTCGTGTTCAGGGATGCTTAAAACGTGCTCTCCCGTCGAAAACTTGAATTCGAGTTTTCGATCCCGTCAGAGTACTTCCCTTATGCATTATATGTATATAAGGAAAGTAATAAAATACTACATATACTCAAACGTGTCAATTAAATGTTTGTTTTATACGTAATCTTTGATAACAAAAAAAAAAATAAGACCATCTCCATAACTCTAGAACAAACCATTCTCGTAATAATTTAGTTTTTCCCGTTTTTACTTTCCTAATATACATAGTATAATGTATAAGGAAAAAATTGTGACGGGCCGAAAATCCAAATTCGAGTTTTCGCCGAGAGAGCACATTTCAAGCATCCCTGAACACGAATCAGAAGTTTTTGAGGTGATGTCTCTGTGTGTGTCAGTGAGTCTGTGGAGATGATATCTCACGAACGAGTCAAGCGATCCCAACAAAATTTGGCACAAAAATTAGAATCAATTGACACTGGAAGACTATTGTTTTTACACGCAATAGAATGTCCAGAACCCTCCTAAATTTTGAAATGAAACTTTGAAAAAAAAATCATCAAAAAATCAAAACATTTAATAAAGTTACGTAAATAATCATTTCTTACACAGTTTTTCATTGAAAAACGATTGACACAAACTTTAGAACGCTATCACGAACCGTTCTCGAGATATTGTACATTTTTACAAATAAATTTATCAAAAAATAGCACAAAATTAAAAGAAAAATATTAACTATTGAGAACTTTCCATATGTAATATTATGTGATAAATTTATTATCATCATCTAGTAGATCTAGCTCCTTCCATTCCCGAGAGAAGACACTTTGGGTAATAGCTTTGTAATTTGACGCAATTAGTCGTTTATCTACCATAAGGTTAAACTCTTTCGCTATAAACAATGCTTGGCGAAATTTGGCGAATTTGGTGGAATATCGCCAACTTGGCAGGATTGTCAAATGTTGCCAAATTGACGAAAATATCGCCAAATTGATAAAAATGTCACCATATAGAAAAAAATGATACTAAATCAATGAAAATGAAGATTAATTGATGAAAATCCAATATCTTGGAAATAATAAGAATCTACTATAAGAGAATATACGTTGGGTAATAGATTTGTATTAGGACGTCATTAGTCGTTCTATAAGAATCTGCTATAAGAATAATATCTCCGACCATAATGCTTGACGAAATGTTAGCGACAAATTTGGCGGAATATCGCCAACTTGGCAAGTTTTGGAAACTCGTCAAATTGATGAAAATGTTGCCAAATTGATAAAAAAAATGTCGCCAAATTGATAAGAATATAGCTAAATCAATGAAAATGACAACTCATTGATTCAAATTCAATATTTTGAAAAGAATATAAGACTCTACCATAAGACTCATGCAACGCTTGGCATGTAACGCTTGGCAAAATTCTGGCGATGAATTCTGGCGGCATGTCGCCAACTTGGCGACTTTTGTAAATATTGCCAAATCAATAAAGGTATAATAAAATTGATAAAAATGTCACCAAATTGATAAAAATTACGCCAAATAGGATGCAACATTTTGCAAATTTTCAATTTGTCATATGATGGGCATACCTTTTGTTATATAAGAAATGCTCTTCTAAATATCGTTAACTTGGCGATGTTTGGCCCCACATTGACGAAAATATTGCTAATATTGCAAAAATGACGGCAAGTTAAGGAAAATGACGCCTAATTAATGAATTTATTATTAAAATATGTAAAATGGACTATATTGCTTATTGAGGATGCTATTAATATTGATAATTGTTAATTTAGAGTTGCTTAAAATATAAGTTAATTGAGTACGAAATAGTTTTAGATGTTCTCATCCGGATGTACAATTTACAGCGCCAAATGTGCAATTTAACGTTACAAATACTGTGCCGTGAATCTTTTCATCACTTTTTCACCATTACAGAAATAAATTCACTGCATTATATAAGGAAAGTCATATGCTGCCCACATCAGATTTTTTGTAGCATCGCCTATTTGAAAATACGTTCAATCGCCAAACAAAAACGAAAATTAAACAAAACTGCAAATTCAGTGCAATTTCAAATAATTATGCAAGTTATTTTGTGCAATTAAACTCAATTAAATCGATTATGAAATTTAAAATAACTTGTAGTCTATATCGAAGATCATGTACTGCTTACATCATATTTTTTATCCCTTGATCGAGACATACTACTTCAAATCTTATGATCAGGGCTCACATCATCCTTGAATTGATTGTAAAAAAAATCACCTAAATTCACATCTATTCCCTAAGAAAGTACTAAGACTTTGTATTGTCACAAGCAACAGCTTTATTCCTTGTTAGTTCTAAATCCGCTGTAACATTGAAAAGAGTTAACTTGTATATATATGTTTAAATTAGAAAAAGTCGCTTGAAATGATTATCGCCTCCTTTATTCATGTTTAGGTTTCAGTAAAGAAAAGATAAAAGGCCTTGACTCAATACTTACAATTAAATAAGTTTTCTTGCAACACTTTATAGACTTGTCTGATTATAAGGCCCAGTAATCTTATAACTGTAGCAAGAACAGTATTTTTTTTCTCCATTAAACGCTTTCATTACTGAATATAAAAACGAATTATTATTATAACAACTAGTTCTAATAGAAAACCTGCACCACAGTAAATTATTTTTGATTGAAAAAGTATAGCTTGATGAACCAAAAGCAATGCTGTAAAGAGTTAAATACACTGTTTTAATAATACAGAAATGTGTAATTTGAAGGAAAAAGTTGAAAATTGTGTTGTGAATAATTGTATATACCGAAGATTTTACATTATATAATTTACTTTTTATTATGCCTCAAAATGTAATTTTTAGTTGAATTCCGACAGTAAATTTTTGAAATACAGTTTCTTATTTTATTTCAATATTTATCATTTTAAGGCTTTTTTTTTAATAAAATAATTGAAAACAAAAATTATTCTTATAGAAAAGTATTTATAAGAATAATTCTTATAGTAATATTTCTAAACCGATATTAACGAAAATATCTTATGACAAAATAACATTATTAGATACAAGCTTATGTTTATAACTCTTAAAATATATTGTGTCTGACAACTTAAACTCGCGCGCCTATGGTTCTTTATACATTTAAACGATAGATGCACAAATTACATGTTTTATAAAAGCAAGTCCGATATCATATTCCACATTGTTATATTTTTATCATCTGGAATAGCGTAGGACAAATGATCTTTAGCCAGACAAGTTCATCCGATCTATATTATTATTGAATATCGGATGTTCTGAACGGTCTACCTAGACCGTTCAGAACATCCCCCGATGACCTAGAAGACTGAAATCTTTGCAAAATTATAGTATCAACCATGAAACAAAACCTAATAAAGCTATATTCTGCATTTCACCTACAAAGACAAAACAAGAAAGATCAATCATGCTTAAAGCATTGATTATGAAACACTTTCCAACTTCAATGCAATTTTATTTAAACATGTCTAAAATGCAATACATTCCTCGGTAATATTTTAAAACTTATCACAATACTACATTAATTTATTATATTTGAAACCTTAAACCTTGATTAAAAAAAATTAACTTCGTTCAAATGACGGCATTAAAGTATAAATTGCCTGGTTTAAACATCTCTAAAATGTGATACATTCCTCGGTAATAATTTTAGAATTGTCATAATACTACGATAATTTATTATATTTGAAAACTTCATCAAAAACAACTGAAATCCATTCAAATGACGTCATAGAAAAAATAACACGCCTGGCTCTCTCTATAAAAGCAACATTTCATTCATAAATAATTCCCCCATTCATGTCATTCATCACAATACTATAATAATTTATTTTATTTAAAAATTAAGACCATGGAGCTACAAGTAATTAAACTATATGCGTAAAACTTCATCGAAAAATATCGTCCTTCTCTTTCTAAAATCAATGAATATTTCATTCATATCAGCTAAGCAGACTCCATGGACTAAATGATTTTGTGTTAAAGAATTACAGCAATTCTAATACAACTCATTCTACATATTTTGCTGTTTACATTTTACATGGATGAAAAATAGGCTTAGTTGCAGAAATAATCAAATTTGGGGTGAGCATATAAACACAAATATATTGTCATTGCGTTGTTTCAGTATGTAGATGCACAGAATTTGGGCAAAAATAAAGTAGTTTTAGGACGGATACAACACTCAATATGAATTAAAAAGAACTTTAAAAATCATGATTTTGAGACAAGATGGATGCCATATATCATTTTGAAGTATGTCACGTGATCGTTTCATATCATGGTCACGTGATCGCTTCATATAAGAGGTGTTATTATTATTTTAATTTTTATTTAAAAAACTACTGAATATATTTCGTTGAATTTTTTTTATATATTTTATGGAACAATTTGAATATTGCCTAAAAATTTCGAAGCAATTTGTGAATTTTAAATCCGCTTAAAAAATGCTTGAAGAATTAGGTCCCATAAGGCTCAATGTATTTCATTTTTTCAACCCGGGTTCAATCCAAAAACTAATTGGGTGATATTATTCATTTATATTCCCATAGGTCCTACAGACAATCTGAACAACATACTAAAATTTCATTTTGATTAAGTCATTTTTACGGCAGTTATCGTGCTAACGGACAGACAGACAGACAGACAGACAGACAGACAGAATGAACAAAGTCATAAACACTTTTCAACTTTGTTGTAAAGTGTTAAAAAATGGGGTTTTCTCAAAATACCTCTTGCGTTTCTCTGGAATCCCCGTCCCCGGAAAACCAAAAAGCTAAATATTTGCACACTTACAATATTGACCTCGAGAAAGAACCTAATAGATTCAGTTTGAATTCCCCATTCTCAGGGGCATATAAAATCTAGAAGGTCAAAAATTCTTTCTAAACACTCCAAAAGTGCCCTTGTGACTTAAAAGGCTAAAACTTCGCACACTTATAGTATCGACGACGGGATGAAACCTAATTGATCTACTTTCGATTAAGACGAGTGTTTTTGCGCGAAGTTCCATACGTTGTTAAACAAAATAAAAGTTTTTGAAGTTACAAATCAATATTTTAAAGAATGTTAGTTTCGTTGTCTTTGGCAGGCTTAAGTACAAATTGCGATATTAAATCCTGCTGAACGTTAGTATTCATCTCGTGTGATTAGGTCTCGATATACTTAGGATGGAGAGGTAATTACGATACTAGAAAATACATTAATTATTTCTCAAAATTGTCAGCATTTAATCCGTTAACGAAAAATCCATGTAAGTAATTAAGCACAAATTAATGTACAGTCTATTCACATGCAGAAGTATCCGTTGGAACATGAAATATCTATAGAAACATGGGAAATTAACGAATGTTGAATTGCTCAACATTGTGAGACTGATCAACGTTTGAGTTTTCTTTCGCAAGAATAATACATAACTGTATGTCGATATTAATGTTTTCAAGATCATATATATTTAAAAGTATTCTAACATACTGTAAAACATTTTCTCGCGCACTCTATTATTTATTATCATTTTATTATAATTCTACTTTTTTCTGGTTTTAATTTATGTACTAAATGTCTCAACTTCTATTCCAAAGGCCGGATCTTGAATGGGCTGAAGATCTTGAAAAGCCAGATCTTGATTGGCTAGATCTAATAAATGGCAAACTCTAGAATTATGGCATCTGCCATCCTGCCGAATTCGAGAGTGTGTGTCTCTGATCGTTCATAGAAGCATTATAAGTGAACATTTCGTATTTTGATCATATTCTGTTCAGGTTGAGATTAAGTTTAGCAATGAGTTAGTTTCTAATTGCATTGTAGATTAGTATATCACGAATAGATTTTGTATTTAGGCTTCCAGCGAGTTTGGCTGTGAATAAAGTATTTTATTTGTTTAAATGTCGTGACTCCTTCGTAGAATTCTAGCCATTAGGTTATTTGAAGTTTAATTTAAATTAAAGTTAATTTAGAAGAGTTCAACACAAAAGTCATAATAGTACATATCTTTACTGAAAAGGAAAAGTCTGCTATTTTTACTTTCCCTGCAATACATGGTTGTTATTGGAATCGTGTTGATAGGGAAAGTATTGGAATCGTGTCGAAAATCGCAAGTCGTGTTTTCCATAGATCGACACGTTTTGGAACCTCTAAAACACACAGAAAAAAACATTTTAGCGTGACGTCTGTGTGAGTGTGTTTGTGGCGTGTCTATCCATGCAATGTATATATCCACTCTAACTGAAAAACAAAATGACCGAATTCATAAAATTTGGAAGTCACTTGTGGGTGACCTTGGTGCTGATTGGATTTTGGTACGCTTTGGGATAAAAGAACCAGCCATTTTTGCGAAATGTCCCGCAAAAATCGCATGTATCCAATCTAGCTAAGAAACAACCTGGTCAAATTTCCCAAAATTTTGTAGATAAGTGGGGTGTTAACTTAGTACTGACGTATGTGTGTGTTTGTGTGTGTCTGTCTGTGCAATGTATGTATCCACTCTAACTGACAAAAACTGTATGACCAAATTTCATAAAATTTGGTAGGTAGGGTTTTCTTAGTTCTGGTCAGATTTCGGTATTATTCAGAATAAAAGAACCTACCATTTTTACGAAATGGCCCCCAAAAAACATCAATATATAAAGTAAAAATTCTACAAGTGTATCAATTAAATGCATGTTTTATACGTAATTTTTGACGACAAAAAGAATAAGACCAATCCCATTAATCTAAGACGGACCATTCTCGAGATATTTCCTTTTTTTTAAAAATTGAGAAACTGAAGAGATTTTCACTGACTATTTCAAAACTATTTCAAGATTTTTTTTAATTTAGTAGTTACGTCTCTTGAGGGTTAATTTGATAATCATTAGGTTTTAATATGATTCGAAAAAATATAACCGACCTTTTTTTTTAGCGAAATGGCCCGCAAAGATCGAGAAAATGTGAAATAAATGACTAAAACTGCTGGAATATATTAATTAAGTACTTGTCCTTCATTTCATTTTTGACAACACAGAGAATATAACTATCCCCATGTTTCTAGAATGAACCGTTCTCGAGACATGTTAGTTTTTTTTAATTTTGAAAAGCTGAAGACTATAAGTTTCCAAACGAAACGAACATGCATTAAAACTGCAAATTGGATATAATATAAAAAGTATCTATGTTATTTTCTGCAATTAATTTCAATTTAATGCATCATGAAATAAAAAATCTGATGTGGGCAGCACATGACTTTCCTTATATAATGCAATGAATTTACTACTTTTACAGTAAAAAAAATAGATTATTTTCATATTAGTTATTTATATTATTTCCAAGATATTGAATTTTCGTCAATGAGTCGTCATTTTCCATGTCGTCATCATCAATGAATCGTCATTGATTTAGCGTCATTTTTATCCATTTGGCGAGATTTTCGTTAATTTAGCAACATTTAAAAAAGTCGCCATGGCGACATTCCACCAAATTCGTCGCTAAAATCTCGCCAAGCGCTATGGACGAGGAAATAACTTATTCTTACAGCAGATAAATGACTATTGGCCTTCAAATACAAAAGCATTACTCAAAGTATCTTTTTTCATGAATGGAACGAGCTAGATCCACGAGAATGATGTCGCCAAATTTATCGCATGGTATTACACATGAAAAGTAAACACGTTTCTCAACAGTTAATAATTTTATTAATAATATGTTTCTCAATAGAAATTTTTTTTTTATTTTATATGACTTTATGATAATTTTTTGAAAACTGTGCAATATCTGGAGAACGGTTCATGTTAGCGTTCTAGAATTTATGTCAATCGTTTTCTAATGAAAAATTACATAAGAAATGTCTAGTTGCGTAAGTTTATTAGCGGTTTTGATTTTTTGACGATTTTTTTAAAATTTCATTTGAAAATTTAGGGGGGTTCTAAACTTTCGATTGCGTATAAAAACAATAGACTTCCAGTGCTTACAGATTGTGATTTTTGTATCAAATTTTGTTTGAATCGGTCCATTTGTTCGTCAGTTATCGTCTCCACAGACTCACTGACACACACACACACACATACCTTCACACACACATACATACTTTCACACACACACACAGACATCACTTCAAAAATGTTTGATTCGCGATCAGAGATGCTTGAAACGTGCTCTCCCGTCGAAAACTCGAATTCGAATTTTCGACCCCGTCACAATACTTTCCTTATACATTATGTATATAAGGAAAGTAAAAATAAGAAAATGGATGTGAATTTGTAGGGGATGTCATATGCTGCTCACATCAGATTTTTTAATTATGTAACACAAATATTTGCATACTATTAGAACGATTATTGCCTAGAGATGGAAACACAGACATTCTTCATATGGGATACATTCCGTTAAATGCAAGGTGCATCCGGGCCTAATGAATCCATCCCTGTTTTTCAAATGCATAGAATCCGGGTTTGAATATCCAGTATGAAACGTCAACATGAAAATGACTAAACAAAACAGCTCAAATTAAAAATAAATGGGTCCAAGATATCCCGGGACCTGATCTGAACTATCCCTGTACCGAATTTCTTAGCTATGGTTCGGTTAGATTTTCCACTAAGCATCTGACAAACAGACAAGTATATCTTCTTTTATTATGTATACATTCAGGAATGTTTTGAACATTATTAGAATTCAGTTTCAATCTCAGAGATCACAACTGTTTTGTTTAGCGAATATATTTGTACTTTGACTGCCATCTGAAAAAATGCAACTCACGCAAAGGTAAGGCTTTAATGCCAACAGAGTGCATATATAGCTCTATTTCCAGAACGGCTTATGTTATGTAATACTTCGCACTATTTTCCCAGGAAAACAAATAACAGTCTCATATAACATTCAAAATTCCCTTCAAAACACTCTGTAGTACCAATACAAACATCGACTCTTTATAAAAATTGCTTAGTATCCCCGTGGCAACACAGTTGGAGGGATAAATATGTTACAAATAAGCTGTTGCAAATATTTAATATTTAAAAAAGTATATTTGGTATACTAATATTTTTACATAAATTTATACTTTTAGATAATCGTCACACATAATACACATAACAATAATCTATATTTAGTCTTCAAAACTCTAATTTAATACAAATAAAATATTTAATATCAAAATATATCAACATATATTTAATTCTTCACATGAACTTACTCCCGGCCGTCCAAATAGCTGCTCTTAGTCCTCTGGACGAGTCGGACGGTCTGGGTCTTCAACATGAACTTACTTAATAGGCACGATTTATAAAGCTACATAAAAATATGTAAACTACATATCTAAAACTCCCCTGTAAATATCTAACATGAAACGTGTTACATAAAATATATCAGTTAGTTCCCTGTATAATGTTTAAAAAATATATGAACTGGGTACCTTTCAAGTAGATTTAGACCATGCAGATGAATGTTTATTACTGCAATCCAAGCTGTATCTTCAAATACTGAAAGATGAATGTTGGATAAAATTCACCGCTTAGAAATTTGTTGTATGCTTTTGTAAAAGATATCATTTCCAGTTTCTTCTTAAGAGTTCCTTTAATGATGATCGTAAACAGCAGCTACGAACTACAAAACTAGCTGTTGTTTTACTTGCAATTTGCTGTCAAAGTGACGAAGTGGAACTATGAACTTGCACTAAAATAGCTTTTTCTGGCTCCGCTCTTTCTAGTTAGGAGATGTAAAAATCTACATTATGTTTTATTTAATAGAAAATGTTTATTGCTAACATGGAAAATCTATTAAACATAATATGAAATAAGTATTTTTTAGATTGAATTATTTGTGACGTATAAGTAAAAAAAGCGAAAACTATGTGCATTGACTAATATTATAAATATACAACATCATATTATTTTATATGGGTGGTAGCTAAGCTAAATCTTTATCTTTGCAAGTTTTATTCCGGAAGTAAAGCGTCTCAGGTGATCATTATAGCGCTGAGCTAAAGGCGTCTCCAGCTCAAGGCATTTAATGCATGCTCTCGTATAAGCAGTGCTCTCCCTCTCAGTTCGTTTTATCGATAGCGTACAAATCTGCTTTTGGATAACAGATAAGGATTATAAACTATAAATTAGAAAATAGGTTCAGAGTCACTTAGCCGATGAAGAAAATGCTGTAAATTTTGAATTATTTATGTAACCACCTCCTGATTCCATATCATAGGGAGTACAGAGGGTACATATTATCAATAGATATATAATTTCAATAAATTTCAATAAATTACAGAAATGTTAGTCTGTGGTTAACAATGTCGTGAGAATGTGAAATCACCAACTTAAAAGTGCCAAAGATCAATCCTGGGACCAAAGTGTAGTAGGTTATTATAATAGCGTTGAGCTAAATCCAGCTCAAAGCATTTAGTATTACCTTATGAGCATTAGTTACACATACATATTAAACAATTTAAAATATACACGTATGTTGCCTTGTACATATTAATCATACCCCTTATTGTTAACACGTTACAACAAAGTTGAAAAGTGTTTATGACTTTGTTCATTCTGTCTGTCTGTCTGTCTGTCTGTCCGTTAGCACGATAACTGCCGTAAAAATGACTTAATCAAAATGAAATTTTAGTATGTTGTTCAGACGGTCTATAGGACCTATGGGAATATAAATGAATAATATTATCCAATTAGTTTTGGATTGAACCCGGGTTGAAAAAATGAAATACATTCAGCCCTATGGGACCTAATTTTTCAAACATTTTTTAAGCGGATTTAAAATTCACAAATTGCTTCGAAAATTTTAGATAATAGTCAAATTGTTCCATAAAATATATAAAAAAAAATTCATAAATATATTCAGTAGTTTTTTTAATAAAAATTAAAATAATAATTACACATCTTATATGAAACGATCACGTGACCATGATATGAAACGATCACATGACCCACTTCAAAATGATATATGGCATCCATCTTGATTCAAAATCGTGATTTTTTAAAGTTCTTTTTAATTCATATTGAGTGTTGTATCCGTCCTAAAACTACTTTATTTTTGCTTAAATTCTGTGCATCTACATACTAAAACAACACAATGACAATATATTTGAGTTTAAATTCTCATTCAAATTTGATTATTTCTACAACTAAGCCTATTTTTCACCTATGTAAAATGTAAACAGCAAAATATGTAGAATGAGTTGTATTAGAATTACAGTATTTCTTTAACACAGAATAATTCAGTCCATGGAGTCTGCATGGCTGATATGAATGAAATATTAATTGAGTTTATAAACAGAAGGACGAAGTTTTAAGCATAGAGTTTATGAATTGTAGCTCCATGGTCTTAATTTTTAAATAAAATAAATTATTATAGTATTGTGATGAATGAAATGAATGAAATCCTGCTTTTATAGAGAAATCCAGGCGTGTTATTTTTTCTATGACGTCTTTTGAATTTATTTCAGTTGTTTTCGATGAAGTTTTCAAATATAATAAATTATCGTAGTATTATGATAGTTTTAAAAATATTACCGTGGCATGTATCGCATTTTAGAGATATTTAAACCAGGCAATTTATATTTCAATGCCGTCATTTGAATGAAGTTCATTTTTTTCAATGAAGGTTTAAGTTTTCAAATATAATAAATCAATGTAGTATTGTGATAAGTTTTAAAATATTACCGAGGAAATGCATTGCATTTTCGACTTTTTTAAATAAAATTGCATTTAAGTTGGAAAGTGTTTCATAATCAATGCTTTAAGCATGATTGATCTTTCTTGTTTTTAAATTATATGCCTATGTTATGTTTTGCATAGTGAATACTTAGTATATCATTGTTTATTAATTTCTGTACTGTAATTACATATCGCCTACAAAAAGTATTTTGCATTGAATTGAGATACACAGAAGAAATGAAAATAATACAAAAAAGTAATTCAAAAATTCGTTTAAAATAATTTTACTAATTTCGTGCTCTAGAATAAAACTAAGAATAAAACTTGAACAATTTGCATAAAATATAACGTTTAGAACAGTAGAATTTATAATAAAATATTCATAAGTCGTTATTTAGATTAAATGTTACTCATGAGCTACGCTTGATTTTACCTTACTTTTTAATCGTATCAATATGTATTTGTAAATACTGCTTGGCCTTCAATATTCCGACAAGTTCAGACAGTTGGATATAATATGTATTAATGAAAACATCTAAGCTACATTATCCATAAGCTAAAACTTGTAAACAAAACCAAACACAAGTACAAAACAGCCGTGACCTTAAGAAAAGAAATTGTAACCGTTAACACGAGTCATAAATCTCATAGATCAATATGTTCTACCGTAAATCGGTCCGTAACTTTACGATTTGATAATAAGGAAAACTTGAACAATGTATATAGCACAAATAACACAATAATGAAGCATGCAGATGTTTCGAGGATACGCGGGATACCCTCCATTAGTGCTAATACTGCTTTCCAGAATTCAAAAGTTTTACAATAAAGTTTTGCACTGCAAAATAAATTTATGCAAGCACATAATCTTGATACGTGGGTTCGTTTTATTTATTTTGATGACTCAGAAGTCTCAAAATGTATATTGCGCCTCAGTTGCCATTTTGTGCAATTGGTTAATTTTCATTTCTCCTTTCATTACCGAAACTGTAGTAAGTTGAATAACTTATTAAACTCGGTTTCAATTTCAATTGCTTTGAAATGTTTCATATCAATAATCTGGTTAATGATTTGTCAATGACGCCCTATTTCTAGGAGTTTTGGCCTGACCATCTCTATTTACTTGTTTCTATGTTTCACGCGTATTTCTTATGTTTAGCTAAATTACACTGGTATTTTTTGCTTCTCAGGTTTATATTTTCTTGGTTTTCTATTGTTTATCGGTTTTCTTCCTTTTCATCACACTAGGTGGCGCCACTATTATTGGTATTCGTCGTTAAGCCAACTTCTGTTTGATCGACTTAGTCTACTTTTATTTGAGCGTTCTAGTCCAAGTGTGCTGCACTGAAGAAGAAAATCTATTAATTTCTCAAAAGTACGTAAGCTTTTATTCATTTGAGTTACATTTTACGTTGTGATTTAGTTTATTATTGATTGTGATCACGTTCTCTACTTAGTTGAATATCTTTCTACAGCTACAGTTATCATTGTTTTTCTTCTAACTAGACATACTTGAAGTTGTTTCGCAAAAATATAGAAGCAGTTAAAAAGAACAGCCGTGCTTCCGATGTTACTTAAAATTAAGAATAATATTTTTGAAATAGTATTATTCAATTATCCCCAAAATGAAATCAAATATAGGATCATTTTATAATCAAGTGAAAACAAAATGTAGACAATTAAGAAAGGTTCCATGTACCTAGAGCTGAATATCGATTTTTGCAGCACTGTCGATTCAATTTTATAAAACTATTGATTTTTATAATTAAAAGTTCCACTCTCAAAATTAAATTAATAATAAAGGTATTTTCATTATCAAGAAAATTTGTAAGTTATATATTGCACAATTAAAATCAAGAACATTTATAGTATTTGTAAATCAGTTATAAGTTTTATCAATCTGTTCAGAACAAATTCCACACCTAACCCAAAGTTTTAAGATTTTAAAAATATGCATTAAGCGATTGATTTTTGTCCTGCAAGATTTGTTAAAATGGCATATTTCTTTATTCATTTAAGTCCTTTGCACCTAAGGACTTTAGTTATATATATTTCACTTGACTGTATTAATTGCAGAATCGGTTATGTAATGTCCTAGAACTCGAAACTTTCGATAAGGAGATTGGCACAATAACATTAATGAGGGAATCATCTGTGTCACTGATGTCTTTTGTTAACGCCATTAGCGGAGAACGAAACCGGACGAGCTTTCAGCCGAAAGACATTTTCATTAACTGTCGGAAATGCGAAAGCTACAGATCTGTCTGTATTAAAGCCCTGAACTATGCGGCATCGCTATAAAAATGTTTAACAGATTGCAGTTTCATTCATTTTCTTAAAAGGATATAGATTAGCTGCGTCTTACTTACGGGTCTCATCTGTCTGAGTTGTTGCAAAGCTTTCATGAAAATAAAAACTGTTAAAAATATTAACAGCAGATCTTTGGAGAATGACATCGATGATTAAAATGCGTTTTTATCTCTCAAAAGCTTAGATCGTTAAAGTGATACACATTCGCAGTTAATTTTCGATATTAAAAATTATCAAGTTCATTATAAAATCAATACGTGGAATAAAATGCTGTAGCTATAAAGTTGAGGCAACTATTTTTCAATTGTAAGATGTCTACAACAAAACAAGGTGATTCAATATTTAGTATTTATAAATTAAAAAATAAAATGTCGTTAATTTACAAACTATATGATAATATGTATCAAGAGTTTTCGCACGTAAAAAGACAGCCGCCTAAAAATAAAGATTGAGCAACCATATCGGACAGAACAAGAAGTTTCTGAGCTAACCTCACTTGGTGTGACAGGGGTGGCTAACTTCATCTTAAAGGGCAGTGAGTTTTGGCTCTAAAATCGATTAACACCTAATGTAAATTATTTGGTGTACTAATAAAGTTTTATATTTCATTTTATTTTTTGAAGCAGTTTAAATGCATATATTTTTATATTTTATAGATATTAATTGTATGCATATTACTGTATAAGAAAGTAAATGATGTAATATAGAAAATATAATGGTAGTAGTTTAAAGTATAGAGCACTGTCTGAACAACCAGTGATTTGATAGTTCAATTCGGGATTGATACAAGAATTTTTTCAGATATCAGAGCTCAAAAGTCAAATTAGTGTCTGCTTTGGATTTTATTGTATACTAGCAGCATACCCGTACTTCGTACGGAGTATATAATATAAAGAAACTTATAATTCGCGATCATGTGCAAATTCTGTTAAAATATTAAATTTATTGCTCCTAAAGGGAAGTTTAAAAATATCTGTTCTCACTATGCAAACTTGCCTTCACGGGCAGATCTGAAGAATAAAACATCCTGGCCCCTGTTGTAAGCAAATTTACAGAAAAAAAGGAATTGAATCAATATATGCAACTCTTTACTACGTATATTGTCGCAGATTAGAAAATATGCCAGTGAGTTAGTAAAAGATTACCCGTATTACAATATGAGTCTCAAAAATATTTGCCAAAATAAAAGAGATGACGCAATAAATTGAAAATATGAATAATCTCCGTACTCTTTATACCAGAAGGTCGTAATTGATTCCAATATATGCCAATATATATAAAAAAATATGCTAATATACCTGTACTACTTATATTCCCGTAGATTAGAAGATATACCCGTCGAACGTCGAAAGCCCAGACCATCCGTCTCGTCCGAGGACTTAGAGAAACCATTTGGATGGCCGGGAAAGAAGATATACCCGTGTATTTGTAGAAGATTAGTCATACAACGTACAATATATGAGTTTAAACAATTTTTGTCATAATAAAACAATTGCATAATAACTTGAAAATATCAGTAATCCCTGAATCAATAATCCCCGAAAATATTAATAATAATAACATTTAAACCAGAAGAGCAAAATTGATATTATCCAGTCGAAAATGCTATCAGAAACATCAAATCGTTTTCTTCTAAAATATATTTTTATATCCATTTATTTATTATTCAAATCGAAAAAATAATAATTAAAATTAACAGACAGATTTAATTTCATTGCGTTTCTGAGCAGCATGATATAAGATAGAATCTTCCTCATAAGCTGCGAAATTAAATAACCATTTTGATTTCTTTATACTTTTCATTGTTCAGTAAAAGCTTGTGAAATATAAAACATGGAGATAGATTTCCCATTTAAATCATGTTTCAAACAATTCATGTTTTCAGAAAGTGACTAATTGGCGAAAAAAATTTCCCATCAAACTCAGAGATAAAATTTGAATTCACTTTCAAACGATTTTCATGCTTTTCATTTGGATAAACCAGTTAGAGAGTATAACTCCTAGGAAAAATTTCGTTTTTCATTAATATCTCGACAACCCCTGGTCATAGATACTCGAAACTTGGCCTAAATTTATGGGGAGCTTTTCAAGGCTATCCACAAAATGTCATCAAATTCGGTTCAGCAGTTCTTCCGTGATGATGAGAGAAACAAAAATTTCGGTTTTTACTAATATCTCGAAAACCACTGATCGTAGAAACTCCAAACATGGACTAAATTTTAAGTGACACTATTTCCAGGCTACCCACAAAATTTCATAAAATTTAGTTCAGCCGCTCACTCGTGATGACGAGACAAACAGACATACAGATTTTTAATTTTATTTGTATAAGATAGAAACATTTGACTAATAAGTAAAAATATAAAGCAATAATCCGGAAAACCGCACGTACCAATCCACGTTTAAACCTCTTCTAGACTTGGCTAGGATTTTGTATTCTTAATTAAGATGCTTTAATATAGAAACGATTGCAAAGGAAGAAATATTATAACAATTTATATTTAACTTTCTGGAATTTTATAGACTCTTTTTAGTTATAAAAAATAATATGTATGTCATATGATAAGAAAACTAATTAAACCTTTCCATAAGAGGAAATAATAAAAGAATTGCACACACTAAGTTTTCCATATTAACATATAAATCGTCCTGATACTACAAGGTATCATCGTTTCTAAATTCATCCAATTTAAAAGAAGGGAAAACGAAAGAAAAGAACAAAATGTTCTTTAAAAGCTTAGTTTTAGAATCTTTTTGTACAGAACTATTTTCGGATAATTAAAAAGTGCTGAACAAAAAAGTACGTTTGATTTAAAAGTGCTGAAACGGGAGAATAACTAAGAGAACCATCAATTTCAACTTTTCAACTTAGAATTTTAGTTTTTCTTGTATTGGGCATTAAGCTGTTCTAGTTTGTGATAGATCTGTAGAAGCAATAAGTAATGGTGCATATAAAGTTGGTATATACTTATCTTCAGACAATAACTGATTGCATAATATAATTAATTAATTATTCATGTATAAATATATATAGTACTATATATTTTCTCCAGTCATGCATCAAATGGTCAAAATAAAATATTTTCCTTTAGGTAACTAGTAATTTTTGCTAAAAGAACGCATTTTTTAACTTTTTATAGGGGAAAAGCTATTGACAAGGGAAAACTGATAAAAGCTTTATTTTTGGGGTTGAAATAGTTTATAATAAATATCTTAATACATGAGTGTATTTCTGTATAAGTTCACTACGTTGTTCTATGTACAAATCACATGCTTGGAGTTTATTAAGCAAGAAGCCGTGAATTTCAGAAAGAATAAGTACATTTTTTCACCTCTGTGTCTTTGTACAAATCCCCTGAACGTTGTAAGTGTTAATTGTTTGCATTTTTGAATGGTGGAAATTAAAATTAAGTCACTTTCGAATAAGAGAAAGTTGACTTCACATGGGATTTTACAAACTTATCTCTCCAATTTCCAATTTATTTAAAATTCATGTACTGTAGAGTCCACATCAAAAATAAGAGCTTGCTATTCCATCTCAGTAGATGAGTAGTAAAGTGTCGGCTGGTCAGTACGAAAATCCGTGGTTCGATTCCCGGTTGGGGTAGCAAGGTTCTTTACAATGGCTCCTAAAGAAAGCAACACGGAACTTCAGCGCAGAGATGTTGGAAATCTGAAAGTGACCCTAGTATGACTATCATGGATTCAGTAGATTTTGGGATATTGGGCGCCGATTTCAAATCGGGAGGACATTGACCTCCCATGAAGCTAATCTGAAGGATAAAAGTAGCATCTGGAAACTAACTTGAAGCAAAAATAGCAGGGTATGGTCAATGAGATTGTCAATTGCAGGTCAGTCTGACATTAGTGGGTGGAGAATGCAGAGTCCACCTCAAAGATGCGATCTTGCAATTCCGCCCAGGTAACTCAACGGTAGAGCTAAAGTTCGCCAGTTCCAAGATCCATGGTTCGATTCCCGGTTGGAGCAGCAAGGTTCTTTACAGTGTCAGTACATCTTATTATATCCTTTATCTACATCATAAAACTAAAAAATCGAAAATAAGAATTACAACAGGCAAGGTTTGAAAAACCAATTGTCCGATACACGAAACACATGGATTCGATATTGTGGGGGAAAATAACAAACTAAAAGTGTACAATATTTAGACTATGGCGTGTGATATCATTCCAAACAACAATGTGATTGGCTTCGAAATTAAAAAAAACATAATAAATAATTATTTAACAGTTTTATAAAAATTATTTTTATAGTGATATTATGATTTTTTTTTCGAAAATAATGTTCCGAAAGTATCTATATCCTTTTTGTTCAAGTAACCCTAAAAACAATAAACATCTGACATTTATTCTTTAAAATACTCATGCCAAATTGTAACCAATTTCTTCCTGGGATATAGTGCTGCTCTTTGCAGAAAAGTAAAGTTTCTAATATCTAGCGAGTGGCTCGCGATAACTGTCAAAGGATGGTGCCCATTTATTTCTAGTTATAAAGTGCATATATAATAGTGAATATATTTGCATTCAATAATCGTGAATATATATTTATTTATATTATTTTCTTCATTTCAAATCGAATATGTGTTATATATAGAGAACGGCACCTGCTTACGCTCTGTCTCAGTGGCGCCTTTTGTTTTTAAATAAAATTTAGATATTTCATGAATCATGAGTGTGATAAATATTATATGTGCTATTCATATTTTTTTATTTTTAAAAAAGAATGTACAAACATTTGTAAGCTTTTTCTGGCCCGATCTCGCTGAAGATCAGTAAGCCTCTTACGTTTACGGATTGCAATACTTACGCGGAATTTCCAGTTTTTATCTCAATCTGTTTAAAAGCCACCGTCTGCACAGATTCATAGACAGGCAGGTACACAGATTGACAGACACATTAAAAAAGTGGTTGAGTACCATTCAGAGATGCTCAAAATCAATAAACAGGGTTCAACTTGAATCTCTTTAAACAATTTAGCACTACAGATGAACACATTTAGATTGTCAACGGTTAAAATGATATTTTTATAAACAAAATACGAAATTTTGTACCAAAGACTATTTCAGAGAATAGTTGATTTATGACATAACTAGGCATTAGCAATCGGTCTAAGCCCTATTTTGTATCAAATGGTTCAGGAAAGTCTGAATGCGAGAACATTATGGTTATACAAATGGCGACATTTTGGACACAGGGAATGGTTGGTTGGTGTCGTGTTCCTAACATATTTATTAAGGAAGAATATGTGCACTGCTTCTGTTTAGTCAAAGATCCGGGGCACCCGAAGGTCTGACTTCTGCCCCAATAAGACATCACAACATCCATGCCCGCAGGCAGGGCGGACACATGGAATGAAAATTAAATAATGATCGGATGTTTAAAGCATGTGATATGTGCATATAATTTTTTTGACTCTATATTTACAGGGAATCAACAATAGTAAACAAACGTTAAATGCTTGATTTTTTCAAAAATTCAAACTGTGAAAGATACTAAAGCTTGACTTTATTTAATATAATTATTCTCTTTGTAATTAGGAATATTTCGAAAAATACATATGTATACAAATAACTACTCATGTTCAATCGTTAAAATCCTATTTTGTGTCAAAATTGCTCTAGGGAGGAACAATTTAATTATTGTCAATAAAATACATCCATTTTTCACACAATAGAAAAAATTAAATTTTTTGATCTTATAATTACAGTCTGAGATACGTGTAGAAGAATTTTGCTACTGCGCAGCTGAGATATCAATTTTGGATAATATGGCTTAATTAATAAAGGCAACGACAGAGACTTAATGTTAATTCAGTCTAATATGTTAGAGGAAAGATTTCAATACACTCTTCTAACATAAATATTTCATGAGCCACAAGGTGAGTTTTAATACTTGTTTAGGTAATAAGGTTGTGTCGACATCCAGACGCAATTGGCCAGGTTAAGTAGCGGCGATACTAAGGATACGAGGTTTGAACGAGGAGACAGAGTTTTCGCTCCATGTACCAGTTCTTCCACCTCGGCTACTCCCTCTCATCTTGTCAACTGCATAGGAGCCTCTTTGGATCTTCTAGTAGAGGTCCAGGAGAGGATAGCCTCATTGCTTTATGGGCGGCGTGATCTCTTGGACTTGATCTAGCATTTTCTAGGTCAAGGAGCTTAACAAAAACAACACAACAGGTTGTGTTGAGGAAAAATCCAGCAATAAGTTTCGCTGCACTCTGCAGAGAAATGCGGAATAATGAGAATTAAAAATCTGCTTCAATGTAACTGCCATGGTTGCTCACAAATTGTAAACAACTCAACAGTTTTGCATAACCTTTTCACGAGTATGTTAAGCTTAATTAATAGCAGTTTTATAGCTAAATATATTTTAGATTTTTACAGCGTTAATATAAAAAATTGAAAATTCGAATATATGCTTCTAAGTTAAACATCCCCTCATCAATATAGCGATTTGAATTTCATAACTGATAGCCTCAACTTCCAATATGTATCAATATGTGTATACATGATTTTATTTGGGATCAGCTTCGATTTAAATGTTTTATGCAATGAGACTGACTATTTGGAATGTTTTCAATTTAGTTTTTATCCTCATGCACCTACACACGGAATATAGAGAAATGTTGTTGTTGTTGTTACTGATGACCTCCTGTTTCGGCGGAGCCGAATCAGGACGAGTGGCGCAGGAAGCAGGAAAGAACGAAGAAAAAAACAAGACGAGAGAACAAAGCTTATTACATGAACGCATCACTGACGATGGTCGGAGGGGGTGCAGCTTCACATTTTGACGAGGATCCAAAAGCCGGAAGACTGACTTTATCCTCAAGAAACATCCATGCCTTATTCGGGATTCGAACCCGAGCGCTCAAGACAGCAGCCGAAGACGCTATCCACTTCACCGCCTGGGCGGCATACAGAGAAATAACATACATGTTTGTGCCTGCCAGTACCACTTATTACCCAAAGAGTTTTTATTACTTGCTTACTATTTTACTTAATTTTTAAGCTTAATTAGAAGGAGAAATGTGGCTCAAATATTTTACATTTTATCACATGTTATTTTATTCCTATATTGTCCCGGGACAATGAGTGTATTTCTGCTCGCATTAAACAGATAATAAAAATATTCGTCAGTATTTGAAACAAAAATATTTGTTATCATATATTTTGTTGGGCTCCTTAGGCTTCCGATACGAAAAATGCATAAACATTTACTGATGTCAAAAGTATTTCCATCTAACTATTCTTAATTATATTAACAAGTTAAAAATTTAAATCATTACAGTTTTTAGAAAACTATTAAACATTTTAATGCACGTCATTCTATAGATACAAAAGAAAATTCGGAATTGCCAATATGACAAAATCTAAGAAGCTGAAATTGTAAACTTCCATAAACATTCTAAAAGTTCGCAGCTATTTTGGGGTAATATTTAAACTCAACCTCTGACCGTGAGGCTGATTTCTAAAAATTGACTTGTCAGTAAACAGTGTGACAGGAATATGAAAGTGAACGAGAGGATCAGTTTGTCTTGACATCAGTGAGCCTTAGGGTTTAAAACTACTTAATTATGAAGAGAGTATTTGTTCCACGAAAACATTTTTCGCTACTTTTAAACTATCATAAAGATTAGAAGTGTTACCTTTCTTTGCGAATATTTAGAATTTCTAAATTATGTAGCAAATAATTACTATGGTTTTAAAAATAATTTTAGTTTTAAAAATAATTTTATACGAAAATCCTGCGGAATAAAAAGATATGATTAAACGATTGAAAGTAGTTGTTAATGGCTGTGTTCAGTTTTCTTGTTAGAACGATTAAGGAGAAAATGTTATCGATTATTTAGCAACTCCAGATCGGTAAAAATGTACATGGATAAATTTCTAGAAAATGAGCACTTAGTGTCTATAATATTATTCTGTTTTTTTAGAAAAATATGTCAATCTGTATCTCATGTCCGTAATAGTAATAATGCAACTTGACTCTGTTTTATGGAGAGCAAAACTCGTTATATTTTGAATTAAAATTTTTAAATTAATAATTCCCACAAAGCAACAGGAGTATCAAGAGTTAATTAAAATCATTAATTTTATTTAATTAAATTAACATCAACCAAATATCATCATTTAATTAAAATTATTTAATTTAATTTTCAAGCAGATTTGATTGGGTGAAACTTGGTGACATATCGCAAAAGTCGGGAAGTTGGCAACATATTATGCCATATTTATCGTCAAAAAGGACAAAAAAAATAGTTATCGACTTTTCTTATGCATATAAAATTTGTGTAATAATGTATCGGATAACCAAATGCAGGTAAACATGTGCCCTAAATTTACCTATGTTAAGAAACGTAGTTTGTTTGTGAGACATGTGTAGTTTTTCACTATGAGACTCTAACTTACGCTTAATGTTACACAAAATGACTGTATTATACAACAACTAACTAGCCTATATAAGTCAGTTGCTTCTTTTTTGGAAATATAATAGCCAATGGATTTCTCAAGTTAGAATGTATATTGCATTGCATTAATATACAGGATGCAAAATAAATTTGCTGCATCCATAAAATTGACGAGTAGTTATAATACTGAGACCAAGAATAGGTATGTGAAACCAGATTGGAGAAAGATTAGGTAAGACAGTTTTATGTGCAGTGTTTATGAGTGTCTTATGTTTAACAATAGCATCAGACTTGGGGACGCCAGTTTTATGGCACCCTGACCCGAAAGGTCTAAGTAGGCAATAAACCGTGGAAGCTACAAGTAGCCACGAGAGTGGCTGAAGATGTGAACCAATGTTCAGCGTGTCTGGTGGCATTGCCCTAAGGTCAACCAATCAGAGCGACAAGAGACGTTACAGACCGCAGGCAAAAGAGGGCGGCAACAGAAGGTTCTAAAGTGCAAGAGTCAAAACTTCGACACGACACATAACTATTACAAGAGAAGTCACGATGATATGTGAGACGGAGGCAATGCAGACACAATCTTCAGAATGCAGAATTGAGACGTACGATATGCTCGACGAGTACGTGTGGGAGAAATATACGCGGAGTTGATTCCAGTACAATGAGCGACATTAAGTACGAGCTAAGGACAAAGTCCCAGACAGACTTGAAGATATCTGCGAGTCAATTGTTGTTGATGGTCATAAATACATTTTAGGCATTTTAAGTAACCCATGGCCTCACATTTTCTCTCTCCGCCGCAATTAATAAGAATATTGTAAGAGTAATTGAGTTAATAAGTAATCTATGTTTTTAATAAATGAGTTTATTTCAAAGTTAACTAACAATGATACAATTAATTGAGTAGTATTATGCTAATAAATATTCTTTTACAGAACTCGCACTGAAGATAAATAAGATGGGTTAACGCGGTATTTCATGTCACAACGCAATGTGTAATAATGTTCCACGATGTACGATTTTACGTCTATATTTAAGAATTCAATTTAATATTATGCTTTGCTCATCTTTGATTTTACGGCGCTACAAATACTTTTCATCGCTTTTTTTGATGACATAGAAGTGATATCAGGGAGTTCATACTTTTAAATCTCGGACTGAGAGCGATGTGGAAAACGTCAATACGTACTTTTAAATCTCGAACTGAAAGCTATGCGGAAAATGTCAATACATACTTTTAAATCTCGAACTGAAAACAATGCAGAAAATGTCAATACGCACTTTTAAATCTCGAACTAAAAGAGAAGTGAAAAACGTCAATACGTACTTTAAAATCTCGAACTGAAAGCGACGAGGAAAGCGTCAATACGTACTTTTGTTATTATAAAATGACATACCACACCCAAAGAGTGTGCAAAGTACAAAATACTGTTGAATCGGAATGCATTCTATCTTTCGATGTGAAACATACATTCGGGATCAGAATGTATTAATGTGGCAAATATAAGAAAGTGAATAAGCACTGTACAGAAAACTAAAAGATTGCCATATATAACTATTAGGTACAACGAATGTACTATATCAGTTTTAGAAATAAATTCAGATTCAACAACATTGTATTCAATACTCTTTTGATAGTTGGTTGGTGCCGTGTCCATAACTCATCATGGAAGAAAATTTGCCATTGCCTCGTTATCAGGAAGCATCATACAAAAGGCTGAAGTCGGACTTCTACTCCCAATTGCCAACCAATTAAGACCGGAACCCATTGGGAGTAGTCCACAGGGACCGTACTCTCCTTCCCCTGCCACAATCCTCTCGAAAGGACTTAGCTATCTTTTGATGTACGTAATATATCATATTGTATTTTGAATAATTATCTTGAACTTTGACATTGGCAGCTTTTTTCTCTGTTTCGTCTTTAGTTCGATATTTAAAAGTATGAGCTTCCCCAGTTTACCACTAGGTACGTTGCTATTGATGTCATTGGAGAGGATATGATCATTTTACTATGCCTATACAAGTGTATAGTTTAAATACTCTTAATGATTTTACAAAATTTTGTTTTTATCTGTTGAAAACAGAATCTATGAAGTCATACTCAAGAATGGAAAAGCCAACGAAAGCAACAATCCCATTGCAATTTTTAAACATTAAAACTTTAATTGTGCCTATACTTTGACAAATATTTATTTAGAAATTTGTGTTTAAAAAATAATCTTAACGTTCCTTTTAGCATTTTCAAATTCTACAGCATATTTTGTACAATAAATAAATAACTATGTATTCATATTTTAATTATAATGTCCATTATATTGCTTTAAAAATAAATAAAGTTTTGAAACACACTTCATATTGTGTGATCTAGATATTGCACACAAGTGGTATACAATATGTTATTTACATTTTTCAGTGGCTAAAATGCATTTGCAAGCTAAAACGTTTGGCGTTTCCTTATTAGACGATTTTCTGTTTTCTACAGTGTTACAGTCCTTCACATTTCAAATAAGCGGGGAATACCTGCACATACCTATACCTAGACACAGCTGGGTCTAGCACCTGAAACTGGAAATAATTATTTGTTTAGTTTAGGACTTTATTTCCCATCCTGTATACTCATACTCACAGATATCGCATTCCAGTTTATCTACTGTCTAACAAAATCCTGGCTCAATTAAATGAAAATTTCAACTTTAATGTTTTATACTATTTTTAAACTATCTTATTATTTTACCATATTTCATCCGTACTGAACATTTTGGTGCAAATAAAATATTGCATTATAGTAGTTGCGAGAAAGATTTTATTTTTTAAAATACTACAAATATCGATAGATTTTCCAATTTTTAAATCAGACTTTACGTTAGGGACAAACATTTTACATGAAGAAAAGAGCGAAATGATTTGACAAAAAATATTTATTATTTTCTTTCTTTAATCAAGGCTCATGAGTAAAAGTACATGTGTGAAGGAAGTAGATATATTGTACAAAGTGAAAGAAGATTCTAGGATTGAACTAAGAAACAAATAGTTCGAGAAAGAATAAATCTACAATAGAGCATGGTAATATTTTTTTATCTTTGGCTGCAGTCAGGTGTGTAGAGAATAGAAAGAATTATACTCTTTCCAATAGACTGTGGAGTTTAGAGACTCTTAGAACAAAATATAAGTGAATTATTCCAGGTGGGTGCTTTTGATGAAAAAGAATCGATGAAGATTTTTCATATCGTTTGACCTTGGAAACAGTGCATCCAAGAAAAGTTCTGGCTTGGTAAAAACAAAGGAAAAACAGCCTAAAACCAAACAAAAAAATATTTTGAGAAGAAAATTTTTATGATATAGTAAAAGTTATAGATAAAAAGGAGCTAAAAGATATAAAATTGCTTTGAATTGAACTCTAGAATTCCACTATAGAATTGCATGAAACACTATTTTAGGGTATAGCATAGTAAGAATTTGAAAAAGATAATTTAAGAGACTAAATTAAATTACATACACAGGCAGAAAGTACAAATCTATATAAATAAAATTGAAAATCTGTCTGTCTGTTTGTCCCGTCATCACGAGAGAACGGCTGAACCGAATTTGATGAAATTTTATGGGTAGCCTGGAAATAGTCCCACTTAAAATTTAGTCCATATTTGGAATTTCTACGATCAGTGGTTCTCGAGATAAATTAGTAAAAACCGAAATTTTTGTTTGTCTCATCATCACGGAAGAACTGCTGAACCGAATTTGATAAAATTTTGTGGATAGCCTTGAAAAGCCCCCATAAATTTAGGCCAAGTTTCGAGTATTTATGACCAGAGGTTGTCGAGATATTAATGAAAAACGAAACTTTTTCCTAAGAGTTCTACTCTATAACTCCGTGGTTTATCCAAACGAAAAGCTTGAAATTCGTTTGAAAGTGAATTAAAACCTTATCTCCGCGTTTGATGGGAGATTTTTTGCGCGAATTAGTCACTCTCTGAAAACATGAATTGTTTGAAACATGATTTAAATGGCAAATCTATCTCCACGGTTTATTTTCACAAGCTTTTACCGAACAAGGAAAAGTATAAAGAAATCAAAATGGCTATTTAATTTCGCAGTTTATGAGGAGTATTCTATCTTATATCAAGTTGCTCAGAAATGCAATTAAATTAAATCTGTCTGTTAATTTTAATTATTATTTTTTCGATTTGAATAATAAATAAATGGATATAAAAATATATTTTAGAGAAGAACGATTTGTTTTTTCTTATAGCACTTTTGACTGGATAATATCAATTACGGTCTTCAGGTTTAAATGTTATTATTATTGATATTTTCGGGGATTATTGATTCAGGCATTACTGATATTTTCATGTTATTATGCAATTGTTTTATTATGACAAACATTGTTTAAACTCATATATTGTACGTTGTACGAGTAATCTTTTACAGAAACACGGGTATATCTCCTAATCTACGAGAATATAAATAGTACAGGTATATTGGCATATGTTTTGATATATATTAGCATATATTGGAATCAATTACGACCTTCTGTTATAAAGAGTACTGGGATTATTGATATTTTCAATTTATTACGACATCTTTTTTATTTTGGCAAAGATTTTTCAGACTCATATTGTAATGCGAGTAATCTTCTACTAACGCACTGGCATATTTTCTAATCTACGACCATATAAGTAGTTCGGAGTTGCATATATTGATTCAATTCCTTTTTTTTTTGTACATTTGCTAACAAAAATGTCCAGGATGTTTTATTCTTCAGATCTGCCCGTGAAGATAATTTTGCATAGTGAGAACATATATTCTTAAACTTCTCTTTAGGAGCAATAAATTTAATATTTTAACAGAAGTTGCACATGATTGCGAATTAAAAGTTTCTTTATATTATTTACTCCGTACGAAGAACAAGTATGCTGCTAGTAATGTTAATAAATATCACAATTTATAGCAAAATGATAAAATTCATCAGAACTCACCAATAATATTGCCAACGGTTTTTTCCATAGTAGTAAAAGTAGACAGTTAATTATGAACAACTTATTCACAAGTATAGCAGAAAGATTTTTAAATTTCATTTATATATTCTGATATATCTTCTTGATCTATATATCTTCTTTCAACCTGCTATCAATCAAAATGGCCAAGATTTCCAATAAGGATAGCAATCGCTGACTTTCAGTTAAAAACTCATTTCTCTGAAAAGGTTCCTATATTGAAATAATTATTCGGAATGGCTATACAGAAAATTTAGATTTGCAATTAGATTTGCCTTATACAATTCATAGTGTATGTCTCTTTGTACCTCCTTTGTCGGTATAATTCTGAAATTACTATCTGAAGAACAGTGCATCTTAGATAGATTGTATTTGGAAATTTTGCAGAACTTCTATATCAGATTGACGTGTGACTGACAATCTTACTGACCATCTCCTGCTATTTTTATCTCGGGTTTGCTTCCTGGTGTGGTTTTTATCTTCCAGGTTAGCTTCCTACGTGATCGTTATCCTCTCGATTTGAAATCAACTCTCAATATCCCAGAGTCCGCTGAATCTGTGATAGTCGTACTAGGGTCACTTTCAGACCTCCGACATCTTTGCTCTAATATAATTGCTATAAAGAACCTTGCTGCCACACCCCCCGAGAATCAAACCCTCGATCTTCGAACTGGCCAGCGGACGCTCTACCGCTGAGCTACTGGGACAAAATTGCAAGCTGTTATTGTCGAAGTGAACACTTCAAACTGCCCCATATAAAACTTAAAAACCATTGAAAAACGTATACAAATCTACTGACCCACAAAAATATCCGATTAATTTTTTGGTAAGTCTTATTAACACTGATATCCTTCAATGGTTATTTCCATAGCAATAGGACTTAACGACGATGTTTAAATTCGACGATAAAAGTTCAGTACGTTCATGGTATGAAATATGAGTATATGTGTCAATGCAATTTGTATTACTAGAACGATTTCCCACCTCTATCTGCATCCTAAATAATCGCTTGATACGTATGCAGGTGCGGATAATGCAGATACAGACAACAGCACTCAATTTACACATTATCTGTTTTGAAAAATTTCATTTGCGCACTCCTTTTCATCAATGTGCAACCCTGCAAATTGCACAAACCGGGAGTAGTACGCTCTAAATAAGCTTCTTTAATATATCTTCTTCTTTCTTAAATAATAAAAGGCAATGTCTGTGTGTGTGTGTGTGTGTCTGTCTGTCTTATACACTATACGTTTCGCGACCGCGCGTCGGAGAGCTACGAAATTTGGCAATCGGAGACCCGGGGGGGAGGGAAGGGGACACGTGAAAACCGATTTTCAAAATTCTAATTATTTTTTTATTTATTTAATGTTTTATGCGATTTCGACCTTTTTTTGCCCTTTTTGCCCTTTTTTCTCCACGATCCAGACGTCGTAGAAAAAGACAACTCACACCATCGGAAAGAGACAATTGCGAGTAAAAATATATCAATTTCAAATCTCCATTTCGATTTCTAATATTTTTTAAAGATTTTAAAACAAAAGTCACTTTTGGCTCAAAAAAACGATTTTTGGTTTTTAAATTCTCGCATAGTAAAAAGTACTCATAATTTCGACTAATAATTTACATTTTAAGAAAGCTGAAATATCTGGCATTCTTACAAGTCTAATCTGGTCCAGAAATAATGAAAATTGCCTTCAGGATCGCAATTTTAAAGACGTCATGATTTTAAATTTCTCGCCGTTCCGCTCGGCGTGACGCTTCGTTTCTCCCCCGCTGAAGCAGGGAAGGTGGTGGGTGGGGACGTCAAGGTGGAGGTGACGTCACGGTTCTTTATATGCATAGCGATGGGTGGGACAATAAGAAACCGAATTAGTTTTTACTTTCCGTTTCCCGCGCTTCCGATTTTAAATGAAATAAGAGCTTAACATATGCACTGTAGAAATTATTATATTTATATTTTAAATGATGGAACGATATGGATTTTTTAAATGGATATTTTAATTTTATGGATATTTTAAATGATGGAACGATGGATATTTTAATTTTATGGATATTTTAAATGATGGAACGATGGATATTTAAATTTTATGGATATTTTAAATGATGGAACAATGGAATGAGGATGATGGAATTAAGAGCTTAGAGAGCATATGGTCATTTTAAATTGTAAATTAGCGCGCGGGAAGTTAGCGGTAGGCCCGGGTACGATTCCCGCCACTGCCGAAACTGCCGAAGTGTTCACGCGGAATACGATCACGTTAAACATGTGGGCCCGTAAGTCCTTCCGAGAGGTTGGTGGTAGGGGAAGGAGGGTACGGTCCCTGTGGATGCCTCCTTCACAGGGTTCCCGTCTAAATTGGGTGAATATAAAGAAAGTTGCGGAGGGCGAGGCAGCCCAGTGGTTAGCGCTCAGGAATTGCACTCGGTAGGCCCGGGTTCGATTCCCGCCACTTCCAAAACTGCCGCCGTGTTCACGCGGAGTACGATCACGATAAACATGTGGGTCCGGAAGTCCTTCCGAGAGGTTGGTGGTAGGGGAAGGAGGGTACGGTCCCTGTGGATGCCTCCCTCACAGGGTTCCCGTCTAAATTGGGTGAATATAAAGAAAGTTGCGGAGGGCGAGGCAGCCCAGTGGTTAGCGCTCAGGAATTGCACTCGGTAGGCCCGGGTTCGATTCCCGCCACTTCCAAAACTGCCGCCGTGTTCACGCGGAGCACGATCACGATAAACATGTGGGTCCGGAAGTCCTTCCGAGAGGTTGGTGGTAGGGGAAGGAGGGTACGGTCCCTGTGGATGCCTCCCTCACAGGGTTCCCGTCTAAATTGGGTGAATATAAAGAAAGTTGCGGAGGGCGAGGCAGCCCAGTGGTTAGCGCTCAGGAATTGCACTCGGTAGGCCCGGGTTCGATTCCCGCCACTTCCAAAACTGCCGCCGTGTTCACGCGGAGTACGATCACGATAAACATGTGGGTCCGGAAGTCCTTCCGAGAGGTTGGTGGTAGGGGAAGGAGGGTACGGTCCCTGTGGATGCCTCTCCCACTGGGTTCCGTTCTAAATTGGGTAAATAAAAAGAATGTTATGGAGATAGTCGCTGGGGGCGAAGAAGCCCAGTGGTTAGCGCGCGGGAATTGCACTCAGTAGGCCCGGGTTCGATTCCCAAAATTGCCGCCGTGTTTACGCGGAGTACGAGCACGTTAAACATGTGGGTCCGTGAGTCCTTCCGAGAAGTTGGTGGTAGGGGAAGGAGGGTACGGTCTAAATTGGATGAATAAAAAGAAAGTTATGGAGATTGTCGCGTAGGGCAAAGTAGCCCAATGGTTAGCGCGCGGAAATTGCACTCGGTAGGCCCGGGTTCGATTCCCAAAATTGCCGCCGTGTTTACGCGGAGTACGATCACGTTAAACATGTGGGTCTGTAAGTCCTTCCGAGAGGTTGGTGGTAGGGGAAGAAGGGTACGGTCCCTGTGGATGCTTCTCCCACTTGGTTCCGGTCTAAATTGGGTGAATAAAAAATAAGTTATGAAGAATATCGCGGAGGGTGAAGTACCCCAGTGGTTAGTGCGCGGGATTTGCACTTGGTAGGCCCGGGTTCGATCCCCAAAATTGCCGAATAAAAATAAAGTTATGGAGATTGTCGCGGATGGCACGGTAGCCCAGTGGTTAGCGCGCGGGAATTTCACTCGGTAGGCCCGGGTTCGATTCCCGCCATTGCCAAAACTGCAGCCGTGTTCACGCGGAGTACGATCACGTTAAACGTGTGGGACTGCAAGTCCTTCCGAGAGGTTTGTGGTAGGGGAAGGAGGGTACGGTCTCTTTGGATGCCTCCCCCATTGGGTTCCGGTCTAAATTGTGTGGCACTTCCTGGCCTTCCAAGCAGTTACCTTACACCTTTCTGGTAGGTCGCGCCAACGAGTTTGCCACGGTCAGAATTTTCAAGGGTAGCGAACAGGCTGGTCGCCAAAGGCGGCTAGTAAATAATAAAAGGCAATGTCTGTGTGTGTGTGTGTGTGTCTGTCTGTCTTATACACTATACGTTTCGCGACCGCGCGTCGGAGAGCTACGAAATTTGGCAATCGGAGACCCGGGGGGGAGGGAAGGGGACACGTGAAAACCGATTTTCAAAATTCTAATTATTTTTTTATTTATTTAATGTTTTATGCGATTTCGACCTTTTTTTGCCCTTTTTGCCCTTTTTTCTCCACGATCCAGACGTCGTAGAAAAAGACAACTCACACCATCGGAAAGAGACAATTGCGAGTAAAAATATATCAATTTCAAATCTCCATTTCGATTTCTAATATTTTTTAAAGATTTTAAAACAAAAGTCACTTTTGGCTCAAAAAAACGATTTTTGGTTTTTAAATTCTCGCATAGTAAAAAGTACTCATAATTTCGACTAATAATTTACATTTTAAGAAAGCTGAAATATCTGGCATTCTTACAAGTCTAATCTGGTCCAGAAATAATGAAAATTGCCTTCAGGATCGCAATTTTAAAGACGTCATGATTTTAAATTTCTCGCCGTTCCGCTCGGCGTGACGCTTCGTTTCTCCCCCGCTGAAGCAGGGAAGGTGGTGGGTGGGGACGTCAAGGTGGAGGTGACGTCACGGTTCTTTATATGCATAGCGATGGGTGGGACAATAAGAAACCGAATTAGTTTTTACTTTCCGTTTCCCGCGCTTCCGATTTTAAATGAAATAAGAGCTTAACATATGCACTGTAGAAATTATTATATTTATATTTTAAATGATGGAACGATATGGATTTTTTAAATGGATATTTTAATTTTATGGATATTTTAAATGATGGAACGATGGATATTTTAATTTTATGGATATTTTAAATGATGGAACGATGGATATTTAAATTTTATGGATATTTTAAATGATGGAACAATGGAATGAGGATGATGGAATTAAGAGCTTAGAGAGCATATGGTCATTTTAAATTGTAAATTAGCGCGCGGGAAGTTAGCGGTAGGCCCGGGTACGATTCCCGCCACTGCCGAAACTGCCGAAGTGTTCACGCGGAATACGATCACGTTAAACATGTGGGCCCGTAAGTCCTTCCGAGAGGTTGGTGGTAGGGGAAGGAGGGTACGGTCCCTGTGGATGCCTCCTTCACAGGGTTCCCGTCTAAATTGGGTGAATATAAAGAAAGTTGCGGAGGGCGAGGCAGCCCAGTGGTTAGCGCTCAGGAATTGCACTCGGTAGGCCCGGGTTCGATTCCCGCCACTTCCAAAACTGCCGCCGTGTTCACGCGGAGTACGATCACGATAAACATGTGGGTCCGGAAGTCCTTCCGAGAGGTTGGTGGTAGGGGAAGGAGGGTACGGTCCCTGTGGATGCCTCCCTCACAGGGTTCCCGTCTAAATTGGGTGAATATAAAGAAAGTTGCGGAGGGCGAGGCAGCCCAGTGGTTAGCGCTCAGGAATTGCACTCGGTAGGCCCGGGTTCGATTCCCGCCACTTCCAAAACTGCCGCCGTGTTCACGCGGAGCACGATCACGATAAACATGTGGGTCCGGAAGTCCTTCCGAGAGGTTGGTGGTAGGGGAAGGAGGGTACGGTCCCTGTGGATGCCTCCCTCACAGGGTTCCCGTCTAAATTGGGTGAATATAAAGAAAGTTGCGGAGGGCGAGGCAGCCCAGTGGTTAGCGCTCAGGAATTGCACTCGGTAGGCCCGGGTTCGATTCCCGCCACTTCCAAAACTGCCGCCGTGTTCACGCGGAGTACGATCACGATAAACATGTGGGTCCGGAAGTCCTTCCGAGAGGTTGGTGGTAGGGGAAGGAGGGTACGGTCCCTGTGGATGCCTCTCCCACTGGGTTCCGTTCTAAATTGGGTAAATAAAAAGAATGTTATGGAGATAGTCGCTGGGGGCGAAGAAGCCCAGTGGTTAGCGCGCGGGAATTGCACTCAGTAGGCCCGGGTTCGATTCCCAAAATTGCCGCCGTGTTTACGCGGAGTACGAGCACGTTAAACATGTGGGTCCGTGAGTCCTTCCGAGAAGTTGGTGGTAGGGGAAGGAGGGTACGGTCTAAATTGGATGAATAAAAAGAAAGTTATGGAGATTGTCGCGTAGGGCAAAGTAGCCCAATGGTTAGCGCGCGGAAATTGCACTCGGTAGGCCCGGGTTCGATTCCCAAAATTGCCGCCGTGTTTACGCGGAGTACGATCACGTTAAACATGTGGGTCTGTAAGTCCTTCCGAGAGGTTGGTGGTAGGGGAAGAAGGGTACGGTCCCTGTGGATGCTTCTCCCACTTGGTTCCGGTCTAAATTGGGTGAATAAAAAATAAGTTATGAAGAATATCGCGGAGGGTGAAGTACCCCAGTGGTTAGTGCGCGGGATTTGCACTTGGTAGGCCCGGGTTCGATCCCCAAAATTGCCGAATAAAAATAAAGTTATGGAGATTGTCGCGGATGGCACGGTAGCCCAGTGGTTAGCGCGCGGGAATTTCACTCGGTAGGCCCGGGTTCGATTCCCGCCATTGCCAAAACTGCAGCCGTGTTCACGCGGAGTACGATCACGTTAAACGTGTGGGACTGCAAGTCCTTCCGAGAGGTTTGTGGTAGGGGAAGGAGGGTACGGTCTCTTTGGATGCCTCCCCCATTGGGTTCCGGTCTAAATTGTGTGGCACTTCCTGGCCTTCCAAGCAGTTACCTTACACCTTTCTGGTAGGTCGCGCCAACGAGTTTGCCACGGTCAGAATTTTCAAGGGTAGCGAACAGGCTGGTCGCCAAAGGCGGCTAGTAAATAATAAAAGGCAATGTCTGTGTGTGTGTGTGTGTGTCTGTCTGTCTTATACACTATACGTTTCGCGACCGCGCGTCGGAGAGCTACGAAATTTGGCAATCGGAGACCCGGGGGGGAGGGAAGGGGACACATGAAAACCGATTTTTAAAATTTTAATTATTTTTTTATTTATTTAATGTTTTATGCGATTTCGACCGTTTTTTGCCCTTTTTGTCCTTTTTTCTCCACGATCCAGACATCGTAGAAAAAAATAAATTACACCATCGGAAAGAGCAGAGAATTTCGAGTAAAAATATATCAATTTCAGATCTCAATTTCGATTTCTAATATTTTTTAAAGATTTTAAAACAAAACTCACTTTTGGCTCAAAAAATCAATTTTTTGTTTTTAAATTCTCGCATCGTGAAAAGTACTCATAATTTCGACTAATAATTTACATGTTTAGAAAGCTGAAATATCTGGCATTCTTACAAGTCTAATGTGGTCCAGAAATAATGAAAATTGCCTTCAGGATGGCAATTTTAAAGACGCCATGATTTTAAATTTCTCGGCGTTCCGTTCGTTTCTCCCCCGCTGAAGCAGGGAAGGTGGTAGGTGGGGACGTTAAGGTGGAGGTGACGTCACGGTTCTGAATAGAGCGCCTTTGCTCTATATAAATTATTATATTTATATTTTAAATGATGGGACGATCTGGATTTTTTAAATGTATATTTTAACTTTTGGATATTTTAAATGGATATTTTAATTTTATGGATATTTTAAATGATAGAACAATGAAACAATGGAATGAGGATGATGGAATTAAGCATATGGTCATTTTAAATTGCAAATTAGCGCGCGGGAAGTTAGCGGTAGGCCCGGGTTCGATTCCCGCCACTGCCAAAACTGCCGCCGTGTTTACGTGGAATACGATCACGTTAAATATGTGGGTCCGTAAGTCCTTCCGAGAGGTTGGTGGTAGGGGAAGGAGGATACGGCCCCTGTGGATGCCTCCCCCACTGGGTTCCCGTCTAAATTGGGTGAATATGTAGAAAGTTATGGAGATTGTCGCGGAGGGCGCGGCAGCCCAGTGGTTAGCGCGCGGGAATTGCACTCAGTAGGCCCGGGTTCGATTCCCGCCACTGCCAAAACTTACGCCACGTTCACGCAGAGTACGATCACGTTAAACATGTGGGTTCGTGAGTCCTTCCGAGAGGTTGGTGGTAGGGGAAGGAGGGTACGGTCTAAATTGGGTGAATAAAAAGAAAGTTATGGAGATTGTCGCAGAGGGCGAAGTAGCCCAGTGGTTAGCGCGCGGGAATTGCACGCGGTAGGCCCGGGTTCGATTTCCGCCACTGACATGGAGTACGATCACGTTAAACATATGGGTCCGTATGTTTTTCCGAGAGGTTGGTGGTAGGGGAAGGAGGGTACGTTCCCTGTGGATGCCTCCCCCACTGGGTTCCGGTCTAAATTGGGTGGCACATCCTGGCCGTCCAACCAGTTACCAGGCCCGGGTTCGATTCCCAAAATTGCCGCCGTGTTTACGCGGAGTACGAGCACGTTAAACATGTGGGTCCGTGAGTCCTTCCGAGAAGTTGGTGGTAGGGGAAGGAGGGTACGGTCTAAATTGGATGAATAAAAATAAAGTTATGGAGATTGTCGCGTAGGGCAAAGTAGCCCAATGGTTAGCGCGCGGAAATTGCACTCGGTAGGCCCGGGTTCGATTCCCAAAATTGCCGCCGTGTTTACGCGGAGTACGATCACGTTAAACATGTGGGTCTGTAAGTCCTTCCGAGAGGTTGGTGGTAGGGGAAGGAGGATACGGCCCCTGTGGATGCCTCCCCCACTGGGTTCCCGTCTAAATTGGGTGAATATGTAGAAAGTTATGGAGATTGTCGCGGAGGGCGCGGCAGCCCAGTGGTTAGCGCGCGGGAATTGCACTCAGTAGGCCCGGGTTCGATTCCCGCCACTGCCAAAACTTACGCCACGTTCACGCAGAGTACGATCACGTTAAACATGTGGGTTCGTGAGTCCTTCCGAGAGGTTGGTGGTAGGGGAAGGAGGGTACGGTCTAAATTGGGTGAATAAAAAGAAAGTTATGGAGATTGTCGCGGAGGGCGAAGTAGCCCAGTGGTTAGCGCGCGGGAATTGCACGCGGTAGGCCCGGGTTCGATTTCCGCCACTGACATGGAGTACGATCACGTTAAACATATGGGTCCGTATGTTTTTCCGAGAGGTTGGTGGTAGGGGAAGGAGGGTACGTTCCCTGTGGATGCCTCCCCCACTGGGTTCCGGTCTAAATTGGGTGGCACATCCTGGCCGTCCAACCAGTTACCAGGCCCGGGTTCGATTCCCAAAATTGCCGCCGTGTTTACGCGGAGTACGAGCACGTTAAACATGTGGGTCCGTGAGTCCTTCCGAGAAGTTGGTGGTAGGGGAAGGAGGGTACGGTCTAAATTGGATGAATAAAAAGAAAGTTATGGAGATTGTCGCGTAGGGCAAAGTAGCCCAATGGTTAGCGCGCGGAAATTGCACTCGGTAGGCCCGGGTTCGATTCCCAAAATTGCCGCCGTGTTTACGCGGAGTACGATCACGTTAAACATGTGGGTCTGTAAGTCCTTCCGAGAGGTTGGTGGTAGGGGAAGAAGGGTACGGTCCCTGTGGATGCTTCTCCCACTTGGTTCCGGTCTAAATTGGGTGAATAAAAAATAAGTTATGAAGAATATCGCGGAGAGTGAAGTACCCCAGTGGTTAGTGCGCGGGATTTGCACTTGGTAGGCCCGGGTTCGATCCCCAAAATTGCCGAATAAAAATAAAGTTATGGAGATTGTCGCGGATGGCACGGTAGCCCAGTGGTTAGCGCGCGGGAATTTCACTCGGTAGGCCCGGGTTCGATTCCCGCCATTGCCAAAACTGCAGCCGTGTTCACGCGGAGTACGATCACGTTAAACGTGTGGGACTGCAAGTCCTTCCGAGAGGTTTGTGGTAGGGGAAGGAGGGTACGGTCTCTTTGGATGCCTCCCCCATTGGGTTCCGGTCTAAATTGTGTGGCACTTCCTGGCCTTCCAAGCAGTTACCTTACACCTTTCTGGTAGGTCGCGCCAACGAGTTTGCCACGGTCAGAATTTTCAAGGGTAGCGAACAGGCTGGTCGCCAAAGGCGGCTAGTAAATAATAAAAGGCAATGTCTGTGTGTGTGTGTGTGTGTCTGTCTGTCTTATACACTATACGTTTCGCGACCGCGCGTCGGAGAGCTACGAAATTTGGCAATCGGAGACCCGGGGGGGAGGGAAGGGGACACATGAAAACCGATTTTTAAAATTTTAATTATTTTTTTATTTATTTAATGTTTTATGCGATTTCGACCGTTTTTTGCCCTTTTTGCCCTTTTTTCTCCACGATCCAGACATCGTAGAAAAAAATAAATTACACCATCGGAAAGAGCAGAGAATTTCGAGTAAAAATATATCAATTTCAGATCTCAATTTCGATTTCTAATATTTTTTAAAGATTTTAAAACAAAACTCACTTTTGGCTCAAAAAATCAATTTTTTGTTTTTAAATTCTCGCATCGTGAAAAGTACTCATAATTTCGACTAATAATTTACATGTTTAGAAAGCTGAAATATCTGGCATTCTTACAAGTCTAATGTGGTCCAGAAATAATGAAAATTGCCTTCAGGATGGCAATTTTAAAGACGCCATGATTTTAAATTTCTCGGCGTTCCGTTCGTTTCTCCCCCGCTGAAGCAGGGAAGGTGGTGGGTGGGGACGTTAAGGTGGAGGTGACGTCACGGTTCTGAATAGAGCGCCTTTGCTCTATATAAATTATTATATTTATATTTTAAATGATGGGACGATCTGGATTTTTTAAATGTATATTTTAACTTTTGGATATTTTAAATGGATATTTTAATTTTATGGATATTTTAAATGATAGAACAATGAAACAATGGAATGAGGATGATGGAATTAAGCATATGGTCATTTTAAATTGCAAATTAGCGCGCGGGAAGTTAGCGGTAGGCCCGGGTTCGATTCCCGCCACTGCCAAAACTGCCGCCGTGTTTACGTGGAATACGATCACGTTAAATATGTGGGTCCGTAAGTCCTTCCGAGAGGTTGGTGGTAGGGGAAGGAGGATACGGCCCCTGTGGATGCCTCCCCCACTGGGTTCCCGTCTAAATTGGGTGAATATGTAGAAAGTTATGGAGATTGTCGCGGAGGGCGCGGCAGCCCAGTGGTTAGCGCGCGGGAATTGCACTCAGTAGGCCCGGGTTCGATTCCCGCCACTGCCAAAACTTACGCCACGTTCACGCAGAGTACGATCACGTTAAACATGTGGGTTCGTGAGTCCTTCCGAGAGGTTGGTGGTAGGGGAAGGAGGGTACGGTCTAAATTGGGTGAATAAAAAGAAAGTTATGGAGATTGTCGCAGAGGGCGAAGTAGCCCAGTGGTTAGCGCGCGGGAATTGCACGCGGTAGGCCCGGGTTCGATTTCCGCCACTGACATGGAGTACGATCACGTTAAACATATGGGTCCGTATGTTTTTCCGAGAGGTTGGTGGTAGGGGAAGGAGGGTACGTTCCCTGTGGATGCCTCCCCCACTGGGTTCCGGTCTAAATTGGGTGGCACATCCTGGCCGTCCAACCAGTTACCAGGCCCGGATTCGATTCCCAAAATTGCCGCCGTGTTTACGCGGAGTACGAGCACGTTAAACATGTGGGTCCGTGAGTCCTTCCGAGAAGTTGGTGGTAGGGGAAGGAGGGTACGGTCTAAATTGGATGAATAAAAATAAAGTTATGGAGATTGTCGCGTAGGGCAAAGTAGCCCAATGGTTAGCGCGCGGAAATTGCACTCGGTAGGCCCGGGTTCGATTCCCAAAATTGCCGCCGTGTTTACGCGGAGTACGATCACGTTAAACATGTGGGTCTGTAAGTCCTTCCGAGAGGTTGGTGGTAGGGGAAGGAGGATACGGCCCCTGTGGATGCCTCCCCCACTGGGTTCCCGTCTAAATTGGGTGAATATGTAGAAAGTTATGGAGATTGTCGCGGAGGGCGCGGCAGCCCAGTGGTTAGCGCGCGGGAATTGCACTCAGTAGGCCCGGGTTCGATTCCCGCCACTGCCAAAACTTACGCCACGTTCACGCAGAGTACGATCACGTTAAACATGTGGGTTCGTGAGTCCTTCCGAGAGGTTGGTGGTAGGGGAAGGAGGGTACGGTCTAAATTGGGTGAATAAAAAGAAAGTTATGGAGATTGTCGCGGAGGGCGAAGTAGCCCAGTGGTTAGCGCGCGGGAATTGCACGCGGTAGGCCCGGGTTCGATTTCCGCCACTGACATGGAGTACGATCACGTTAAACATATGGGTCCGTATGTTTTTCCGAGAGGTTGGTGGTAGGGGAAGGAGGGTACGTTCCCTGTGGATGCCTCCCCCACTGGGTTCCGGTCTAAATTGGGTGGCACATCCTGGCCGTCCAACCAGTTACCAGGCCCGGGTTCGATTCCCAAAATTGCCGCCGTGTTTACGCGGAGTACGAGCACGTTAAACATGTGGGTCCGTGAGTCCTTCCGAGAAGTTGGTGGTAGGGGAAGGAGGGTACGGTCTAAATTGGATGAATAAAAAGAAAGTTATGGAGATTGTCGCGTAGGGCAAAGTAGCCCAATGGTTAGCGCGCGGAAATTGCACTCGGTAGGCCCGGGTTCGATTCCCAAAATTGCCGCCGTGTTTACGCGGAGTACGATCACGTTAAACATGTGGGTCTGTAAGTCCTTCCGAGAGGTTGGTGGTAGGGGAAGAAGGGTACGGTCCCTGTGGATGCTTCTCCCACTTGGTTCCGGTCTAAATTGGGTGAATAAAAAATAAGTTATGAAGAATATCGCGGAGAGTGAAGTACCCCAGTGGTTAGTGCGCGGGATTTGCACTTGGTAGGCCCGGGTTCGATCCCCAAAATTGCCGAATAAAAATAAAGTTATGGAGATTGTCGCGGATGGCACGGTAGCCCAGTGGTTAGCGCGCGGGAATTTCACTCGGTAGGCCCGGGTTCGATTCCCGCCATTGCCAAAACTGCAGCCGTGTTCACGCGGAGTACGATCACGTTAAACGTGTGGGACTGCAAGTCCTTCCGAGAGGTTTGTGGTAGGGGAAGGAGGGTACGGTCTCTTTGGATGCCTCCCCCATTGGGTTCCGGTCTAAATTGTGTGGCACTTCCTGGCCTTCCAAGCAGTTACCTTACACCTTTCTGGTAGGTCGCGCCAACGAGTTTGCCACGGTCAGAATTTTCAAGGGTAGCGAACAGGCTGGTCGCCAAAGGCGGCTAGTAAATAATAAAAGGCAATGTCTGTGTGTGTGTGTGTGTGTCTGTCTGTCTTATACACTATACGTTTCGCGACCGCGCGTCGGAGAGCTACGAAATTTGGCAATCGGAGACCCGGGGGGGAGGGAAGGGGACACATGAAAACCGATTTTTAAAATTTTAATTATTTTTTTATTTATTTAATGTTTTATGCGATTTCGACCGTTTTTTGCCCTTTTTGCCCTTTTTTCTCCACGATCCAGACATCGTAGAAAAAAATAAATTACACCATCGGAAAGAGCAGAGAATTTCGAGTAAAAATATATCAATTTCAGATCTCAATTTCGATTTCTAATATTTTTTAAAGATTTTAAAACAAAACTCACTTTTGGCTCAAAAAATCAATTTTTTGTTTTTAAATTCTCGCATCGTGAAAAGTACTCATAATTTCGACTAATAATTTACATGTTTAGAAAGCTGAAATATCTGGCATTCTTACAAGTCTAATGTGGTCCAGAAATAATGAAAATTGCCTTCAGGATGGCAATTTTAAAGACGCCATGATTTTAAATTTCTCGGCGTTCCGTTCGTTTCTCCCCCGCTGAAGCAGGGAAGGTGGTGGGTGGGGACGTTAAGGTGGAGGTGACGTCACGGTTCTGAATAGAGCGCCTTTGCTCTATATAAATTATTATATTTATATTTTAAATGATGGGACGATCTGGATTTTTTAAATGTATATTTTAACTTTTGGATATTTTAAATGGATATTTTAATTTTATGGATATTTTAAATGATAGAACAATGAAACAATGGAATGAGGATGATGGAATTAAGCATATGGTCATTTTAAATTGCAAATTAGCGCGCGGGAAGTTAGCGGTAGGCCCGGGTTCGATTCCCGCCACTGCCAAAACTGCCGCCGTGTTTACGTGGAATACGATCACGTTAAATATGTGGGTCCGTAAGTCCTTCCGAGAGGTTGGTGGTAGGGGAAGGAGGATACGGCCCCTGTGGATGCCTCCCCCACTGGGTTCCCGTCTAAATTGGGTGAATATGTAGAAAGTTATGGAGATTGTCGCGGAGGGCGCGGCAGCCCAGTGGTTAGCGCGCGGGAATTGCACTCAGTAGGCCCGGGTTCGATTCCCGCCACTGCCAAAACTTACGCCACGTTCACGCAGAGTACGATCACGTTAAACATGTGGGTTCGTGAGTCCTTCCGAGAGGTTGGTGGTAGGGGAAGGAGGGTACGGTCTAAATTGGGTGAATAAAAAGAAAGTTATGGAGATTGTCGCAGAGGGCGAAGTAGCCCAGTGGTTAGCGCGCGGGAATTGCACGCGGTAGGCCCGGGTTCGATTTCCGCCACTGACATGGAGTACGATCACGTTAAACATATGGGTCCGTATGTTTTTCCGAGAGGTTGGTGGTAGGGGAAGGAGGGTACGTTCCCTGTGGATGCCTCCCCCACTGGGTTCCGGTCTAAATTGGGTGGCACATCCTGGCCGTCCAACCAGTTACCAGGCCCGGGTTCGATTCCCAAAATTGCCGCCGTGTTTACGCGGAGTACGAGCACGTTAAACATGTGGGTCCGTGAGTCCTTCCGAGAAGTTGGTGGTAGGGGAAGGAGGGTACGGTCTAAATTGGATGAATAAAAATAAAGTTATGGAGATTGTCGCGTAGGGCAAAGTAGCCCAATGGTTAGCGCGCGGAAATTGCACTCGGTAGGCCCGGGTTCGATTCCCAAAATTGCCGCCGTGTTTACGCGGAGTACGATCACGTTAAACATGTGGGTCTGTAAGTCCTTCCGAGAGGTTGGTGGTAGGGGAAGGAGGATACGGCCCCTGTGGATGCCTCCCCCACTGGGTTCCCGTCTAAATTGGGTGAATATGTAGAAAGTTATGGAGATTGTCGCGGAGGGCGCGGCAGCCCAGTGGTTAGCGCGCGGGAATTGCACTCAGTAGGCCCGGGTTCGATTCCCGCCACTGCCAAAACTTACGCCACGTTCACGCAGAGTACGATCACGTTAAACATGTGGGTTCGTGAGTCCTTCCGAGAGGTTGGTGGTAGGGGAAGGAGGGTACGGTCTAAATTGGGTGAATAAAAAGAAAGTTATGGAGATTGTCGCGGAGGGCGAAGTAGCCCAGTGGTTAGCGCGCGGGAATTGCACGCGGTAGGCCCGGGTTCGATTTCCGCCACTGACATGGAGTACGATCACGTTAAACATATGGGTCCGTATGTTTTTCCGAGAGGTTGGTGGTAGGGGAAGGAGGGTACGTTCCCTGTGGATGCCTCCCCCACTGGGTTCCGGTCTAAATTGGGTGGCACATCCTGGCCGTCCAACCAGTTACCAGGCCCGGGTTCGATTCCCAAAATTGCCGCCGTGTTTACGCGGAGTACGAGCACGTTAAACATGTGGGTCCGTGAGTCCTTCCGAGAAGTTGGTGGTAGGGGAAGGAGGGTACGGTCTAAATTGGATGAATAAAAAGAAAGTTATGGAGATTGTCGCGTAGGGCAAAGTAGCCCAATGGTTAGCGCGCGGAAATTGCACTCGGTAGGCCCGGGTTCGATTCCCAAAATTGCCGCCGTGTTTACGCGGAGTACGATCACGTTAAACATGTGGGTCTGTAAGTCCTTCCGAGAGGTTGGTGGTAGGGGAAGAAGGGTACGGTCCCTGTGGATGCTTCTCCCACTTGGTTCCGGTCTAAATTGGGTGAATAAAAAATAAGTTATGAAGAATATCGCGGAGAGTGAAGTACCCCAGTGGTTAGTGCGCGGGATTTGCACTTGGTAGGCCCGGGTTCGATCCCCAAAATTGCCGAATAAAAATAAAGTTATGGAGATTGTCGCGGATGGCACGGTAGCCCAGTGGTTAGCGCGCGGGAATTTCACTCGGTAGGCCCGGGTTCGATTCCCGCCATTGCCAAAACTGCAGCCGTGTTCACGCGGAGTACGATCACGTTAAACGTGTGGGACTGCAAGTCCTTCCGAGAGGTTTGTGGTAGGGGAAGGAGGGTACGGTCTCTTTGGATGCCTCCCCCATTGGGTTCCGGTCTAAATTGTGTGGCACTTCCTGGCCTTCCAAGCAGTTACCTTACACCTTTCTGGTAGGTCGCGCCAACGAGTTTGCCACGGTCAGAATTTTCAAGGGTAGCGAACAGGCTGGTCGCCAAAGGCGGCTAGTAAATAATAAAAGGCAATGTCTGTGTGTGTGTGTGTGTGTCTGTCTGTCTTATACACTATACGTTTCGCGACCGCGCGTCGGAGAGCTACGAAATTTGGCAATCGGAGACCCGGGGGGGAGGGAAGGGGACACATGAAAACCGATTTTTAAAATTTTAATTATTTTTTTATTTATTTAATGTTTTATGCGATTTCGACCGTTTTTTGCCCTTTTTGCCCTTTTTTCTCCACGATCCAGACATCGTAGAAAAAAATAAATTACACCATCGGAAAGAGCAGAGAATTTCGAGTAAAAATATATCAAGTTCAGATCTCAATTTCGATTTCTAATATTTTTTAAAGATTTTAAAACAAAACTCACTTTTGGCTCAAAAAATCAATTTTTTGTTTTTAAATTCTCGCATCGTGAAAAGTACTCATAATTTCGACTAATAATTTACATGTTTAGAAAGCTGAAATATCTGGCATTCTTACAAGTCTAATGTGGTCCAGAAATAATGAAAATTGCCTTCAGGATGGCAATTTTAAAGACGCCATGATTTTAAATTTCTCGGCGTTCCGTTCGTTTCTCCCCCGCTGAAGCAGGGAAGGTGGTGGGTGGGGACGTTAAGGTGGAGGTGACGTCACGGTTCTGAATAGAGCGCCTTTGCTCTATATAAATTATTATATTTATATTTTAAATGATGGGACGATCTGGATTTTTTAAATGTATATTTTAACTTTTGGATATTTTAAATGGATATTTTAATTTTATGGATATTTTAAATGATAGAACAATGAAACAATGGAATGAGGATGATGGAATTAAGCATATGGTCATTTTAAATTGCAAATTAGCGCGCGGGAAGTTAGCGGTAGGCCCGGGTTCGATTCCCGCCACTGCCAAAACTGCCGCCGTGTTTACGTGGAATACGATCACGTTAAATATGTGGGTCCGTAAGTCCTTCCGAGAGGTTGGTGGTAGGGGAAGGAGGATACGGCCCCTGTGGATGCCTCCCCCACTGGGTTCCCGTCTAAATTGGGTGAATATGTAGAAAGTTATGGAGATTGTCGCGGAGGGCGCGGCAGCCCAGTGGTTAGCGCGCGGGAATTGCACTCAGTAGGCCCGGGTTCGATTCCCGCCACTGCCAAAACTTACGCCACGTTCACGCAGAGTACGATCACGTTAAACATGTGGGTTCGTGAGTCCTTCCGAGAGGTTGGTGGTAGGGGAAGGAGGGTACGGTCTAAATTGGGTGAATAAAAAGAAAGTTATGGAGATTGTCGCAGAGGGCGAAGTAGCCCAGTGGTTAGCGCGCGGGAATTGCACGCGGTAGGCCCGGGTTCGATTTCCGCCACTGACATGGAGTACGATCACGTTAAACATATGGGTCCGTATGTTTTTCCGAGAGGTTGGTGGTAGGGGAAGGAGGGTACGTTCCCTGTGGATGCCTCCCCCACTGGGTTCCGGTCTAAATTGGGTGGCACATCCTGGCCGTCCAACCAGTTACCAGGCCCGGGTTCGATTCCCAAAATTGCCGCCGTGTTTACGCGGAGTACGAGCACGTTAAACATGTGGGTCCGTGAGTCCTTCCGAGAAGTTGGTGGTAGGGGAAGGAGGGTACGGTCTAAATTGGATGAATAAAAATAAAGTTATGGAGATTGTCGCGTAGGGCAAAGTAGCCCAATGGTTAGCGCGCGGAAATTGCACTCGGTAGGCCCGGGTTCGATTCCCAAAATTGCCGCCGTGTTTACGCGGAGTACGATCACGTTAAACATGTGGGTCTGTAAGTCCTTCCGAGAGGTTGGTGGTAGGGGAAGGAGGATACGGCCCCTGTGGATGCCTCCCCCACTGGGTTCCCGTCTAAATTGGGTGAATATGTAGAAAGTTATGGAGATTGTCGCGGAGGGCGCGGCAGCCCAGTGGTTAGCGCGCGGGAATTGCACTCAGTAGGCCCGGGTTCGATTCCCGCCACTGCCAAAACTTACGCCACGTTCACGCAGAGTACGATCACGTTAAACATGTGGGTTCGTGAGTCCTTCCGAGAGGTTGGTGGTAGGGGAAGGAGGGTACGGTCTAAATTGGGTGAATAAAAAGAAAGTTATGGAGATTGTCGCGGAGGGCGAAGTAGCCCAGTGGTTAGCGCGCGGGAATTGCACGCGGTAGGCCCGGGTTCGATTTCCGCCACTGACATGGAGTACGATCACGTTAAACATATGGGTCCGTATGTTTTTCCGAGAGGTTGGTGGTAGGGGAAGGAGGGTACGTTCCCTGTGGATGCCTCCCCCACTGGGTTCCGGTCTAAATTGGGTGGCACATCCTGGCCGTCCAACCAGTTACCAGGCCCGGGTTCGATTCCCAAAATTGCCGCCGTGTTTACGCGGAGTACGAGCACGTTAAACATGTGGGTCCGTGAGTCCTTCCGAGAAGTTGGTGGTAGGGGAAGGAGGGTACGGTCTAAATTGGATGAATAAAAAGAAAGTTATGGAGATTGTCGCGTAGGGCAAAGTAGCCCAATGGTTAGCGCGCGGAAATTGCACTCGGTAGGCCCGGGTTCGATTCCCAAAATTGCCGCCGTGTTTACGCGGAGTACGATCACGTTAAACATGTGGGTCTGTAAGTCCTTCCGAGAGGTTGGTGGTAGGGGAAGAAGGGTACGGTCCCTGTGGATGCTTCTCCCACTTGGTTCCGGTCTAAATTGGGTGAATAAAAAATAAGTTATGAAGAATATCGCGGAGAGTGAAGTACCCCAGTGGTTAGTGCGCGGGATTTGCACTTGGTAGGCCCGGGTTCGATCCCCAAAATTGCCGAATAAAAATAAAGTTATGGAGATTGTCGCGGATGGCACGGTACCCCAGTGGTTAGCGCGCGGGAATTTCACTCGGTAGGCCCGGGTTCGATTCCCGCCATTGCCAAAACTGCAGCCGTGTTCACGCGGAGTACGATCACGTTAAACGTGTGGGACTGCAAGTCCTTCCGAGAGGTTTGTGGTAGGGGAAGGAGGGTACGGTCTCTTTGGATGCCTCCCCCATTGGGTTCCGGTCTAAATTGTGTGGCACTTCCTGGCCTTCCAAGCAGTTACCTTACACCTTTCTGGTAGGTCGCGCCAACGAGTTTGCCACGGTCAGAATTTTCAAGGGTAGCGAACAGGCTGGTCGCCAAAGGCGGCTAGTAAATAATAAAAGGCAATGTCTGTGTGTGTGTGTGTGTGTCTGTCTGTCTTATACACTATACGTTTCGCGACCGCGCGTCGGAGAGCTACGAAATTTGGCAATCGGAGACCCGGGGGGGAGGGAAGGGGACACATGAAAACCGATTTTTAAAATTTTAATTATTTTTTTATTTATTTAATGTTTTATGCGATTTCGACCGTTTTTTGCCCTTTTTGCCCTTTTTTCTCCACGATCCAGACATCGTAGAAAAAAATAAATTACACCATCGGAAAGAGCAGAGAATTTCGAGTAAAAATATATCAATTTCAGATCTCAATTTCGATTTCTAATATTTTTTAAAGATTTTAAAACAAAACTCACTTTTGGCTCAAAAAATCAATTTTTTGTTTTTAAATTCTCGCATCGTGAAAAGTACTCATAATTTCGACTAATAATTTACATGTTTAGAAAGCTGAAATATCTGGCATTCTTACAAGTCTAATGTGGTCCAGAAATAATGAAAATTGCCTTCAGGATGGCAATTTTAAAGACGCCATGATTTTAAATTTCTCGGCGTTCCGTTCGTTTCTCCCCCGCTGAAGCAGGGAAGGTGGTGGGTGGGGACGTTAAGGTGGAGGTGACGTCACGGTTCTGAATAGAGCGCCTTTGCTCTATATAAATTATTATATTTATATTTTAAATGATGGGACGATCTGGATTTTTTAAATGTATATTTTAACTTTTGGATATTTTAAATGGATATTTTAATTTTATGGATATTTTAAATGATAGAACAATGAAACAATGGAATGAGGATGATGGAATTAAGCATATGGTCATTTTAAATTGCAAATTAGCGCGCGGGAAGTTAGCGGTAGGCCCGGGTTCGATTCCCGCCACTGCCAAAACTGCCGCCGTGTTTACGTGGAATACGATCACGTTAAATATGTGGGTCCGTAAGTCCTTCCGAGAGGTTGGTGGTAGGGGAAGGAGGATACGGCCCCTGTGGATGCCTCCCCCACTGGGTTCCCGTCTAAATTGGGTGAATATGTAGAAAGTTATGGAGATTGTCGCGGAGGGCGCGGCAGCCCAGTGGTTAGCGCGCGGGAATTGCACTCAGTAGGCCCGGGTTCGATTCCCGCCACTGCCAAAACTTACGCCACGTTCACGCAGAGTACGATCACGTTAAACATGTGGGTTCGTGAGTCCTTCCGAGAGGTTGGTGGTAGGGGAAGGAGGGTACGGTCTAAATTGGGTGAATAAAAAGAAAGTTATGGAGATTGTCGCAGAGGGCGAAGTAGCCCAGTGGTTAGCGCGCGGGAATTGCACGCGGTAGGCCCGGGTTCGATTTCCGCCACTGACATGGAGTACGATCACGTTAAACATATGGGTCCGTATGTTTTTCCGAGAGGTTGGTGGTAGGGGAAGGAGGGTACGTTCCCTGTGGATGCCTCCCCCACTGGGTTCCGGTCTAAATTGGGTGGCACATCCTGGCCGTCCAACCAGTTACCAGGCCCGGGTTCGATTCCCAAAATTGCCGCCGTGTTTACGCGGAGTACGAGCACGTTAAACATGTGGGTCCGTGAGTCCTTCCGAGAAGTTGGTGGTAGGGGAAGGAGGGTACGGTCTAAATTGGATGAATAAAAATAAAGTTATGGAGATTGTCGCGTAGGGCAAAGTAGCCCAATGGTTAGCGCGCGGAAATTGCACTCGGTAGGCCCGGGTTCGATTCCCAAAATTGCCGCCGTGTTTACGCGGAGTACGATCACGTTAAACATGTGGGTCTGTAAGTCCTTCCGAGAGGTTGGTGGTAGGGGAAGGAGGATACGGCCCCTGTGGATGCCTCCCCCACTGGGTTCCCGTCTAAATTGGGTGAATATGTAGAAAGTTATGGAGATTGTCGCGGAGGGCGCGGCAGCCCAGTGGTTAGCGCGCGGGAATTGCACTCAGTAGGCCCGGGTTCGATTCCCGCCACTGCCAAAACTTACGCCACGTTCACGCAGAGTACGATCACGTTAAACATGTGGGTTCGTGAGTCCTTCCGAGAGGTTGGTGGTAGGGGAAGGAGGGTACGGTCTAAATTGGGTGAATAAAAAGAAAGTTATGGAGATTGTCGCGGAGGGCGAAGTAGCCCAGTGGTTAGCGCGCGGGAATTGCACGCGGTAGGCCCGGGTTCGATTTCCGCCACTGACATGGAGTACGATCACGTTAAACATATGGGTCCGTATGTTTTTCCGAGAGGTTGGTGGTAGGGGAAGGAGGGTACGTTCCCTGTGGATGCCTCCCCCACTGGGTTCCGGTCTAAATTGGGTGGCACATCCTGGCCGTCCAACCAGTTACCAGGCCCGGGTTCGATTCCCAAAATTGCCGCCGTGTTTACGCGGAGTACGAGCACGTTAAACATGTGGGTCCGTGAGTCCTTCCGAGAAGTTGGTGGTAGGGAAAGGAGGGTACGGTCTAAATTGGATGAATAAAAAGAAAGTTATGGAGATTGTCGCGTAGGGCAAAGTAGCCCAATGGTTAGCGCGCGGAAATTGCACTCGGTAGGCCCGGGTTCGATTCCCAAAATTGCCGCCGTGTTTACGCGGAGTACGATCACGTTAAACATGTGGGTCTGTAAGTCCTTCCGAGAGGTTGGTGGTAGGGGAAGAAGGGTACGGTCCCTGTGGATGCTTCTCCCACTTGGTTCCGGTCTAAATTGGGTGAATAAAAAATAAGTTATGAAGAATATCGCGGAGAGTGAAGTACCCCAGTGGTTAGTGCGCGGGATTTGCACTTGGTAGGCCCGGGTTCGATCCCCAAAATTGCCGAATAAAAATAAAGTTATGGAGATTGTCGCGGATGGCACGGTACCCCAGTGGTTAGCGCGCGGGAATTTCACTCGGTAGGCCCGGGTTCGATTCCCGCCATTGCCAAAACTGCAGCCGTGTTCACGCGGAGTACGATCACGTTAAACGTGTGGGACTGCAAGTCCTTCCGAGAGGTTTGTGGTAGGGGAAGGAGGGTACGGTCTCTTTGGATGCCTCCCCCATTGGGTTCCGGTCTAAATTGTGTGGCACTTCCTGGCCTTCCAAGCAGTTACCTTACACCTTTCTGGTAGGTCGCGCCAACGAGTTTGCCACGGTCAGAATTTTCAAGGGTAGCGAACAGGCTGGTCGCCAAAGGCGGCTAGTAAATAATAAAAGGCAATGTCTGTGTGTGTGTGTGTGTGTCTGTCTGTCTTATACACTATACGTTTCGCGACCGCGCGTCGGAGAGCTACGAAATTTGGCAATCGGAGACCCGGGGGGGAGGGAAGGGGACACATGAAAACCGATTTTTAAAATTTTAATTATTTTTTTATTTATTTAATGTTTTATGCGATTTCGACCGTTTTTTGCCCTTTTTGCCCTTTTTTCTCCACGATCCAGACATCGTAGAAAAAAATAAATTACACCATCGGAAAGAGCAGAGAATTTCGAGTAAAAATATATCAATTTCAGATCTCAATTTCGATTTCTAATATTTTTTAAAGATTTTAAAACAAAACTCACTTTTGGCTCAAAAAATCAATTTTTTGTTTTTAAATTCTCGCATCGTGAAAAGTACTCATAATTTCGACTAATAATTTACATGTTTAGAAAGCTGAAATATCTGGCATTCTTACAAGTCTAATGTGGTCCAGAAATAATGAAAATTGCCTTCAGGATGGCAATTTTAAAGACGCCATGATTTTAAATTTCTCGGCGTTCCGTTCGTTTCTCCCCCGCTGAAGCAGGGAAGGTGGTGGGTGGGGACGTTAAGGTGGAGGTGACGTCACGGTTCTGAATAGAGCGCCTTTGCTCTATATAAATTATTATATTTATATTTTAAATGATGGGACGATCTGGATTTTTTAAATGTATATTTTAACTTTTGGATATTTTAAATGGATATTTTAATTTTATGGATATTTTAAATGATAGAACAATGAAACAATGGAATGAGGATGATGGAATTAAGCATATGGTCATTTTAAATTGCAAATTAGCGCGCGGGAAGTTAGCGGTAGGCCCGGGTTCGATTCCCGCCACTGCCAAAACTGCCGCCGTGTTTACGTGGAATACGATCACGTTAAATATGTGGGTCCGTAAGTCCTTCCGAGAGGTTGGTGGTAGGGGAAGGAGGATACGGCCCCTGTGGATGCCTCCCCCACTGGGTTCCCGTCTAAATTGGGTGAATATGTAGAAAGTTATGGAGATTGTCGCGGAGGGCGCGGCAGCCCAGTGGTTAGCGCGCGGGAATTGCACTCAGTAGGCCCGGGTTCGATTCCCGCCACTGCCAAAACTTACGCCACGTTCACGCAGAGTACGATCACGTTAAACATGTGGGTTCGTGAGTCCTTCCGAGAGGTTGGTGGTAGGGGAAGGAGGGTACGGTCTAAATTGGGTGAATAAAAAGAAAGTTATGGAGATTGTCGCAGAGGGCGAAGTAGCCCAGTGGTTAGCGCGCGGGAATTGCACGCGGTAGGCCCGGGTTCGATTTCCGCCACTGACATGGAGTACGATCACGTTAAACATATGGGTCCGTATGTTTTTCCGAGAGGTTGGTGGTAGGGGAAGGAGGGTACGTTCCCTGTGGATGCCTCCCCCACTGGGTTCCGGTCTAAATTGGGTGGCACATCCTGGCCGTCCAACCAGTTACCAGGCCCGGGTTCGATTCCCAAAATTGCCGCCGTGTTTACGCGGAGTACGAGCACGTTAAACATGTGGGTCCGTGAGTCCTTCCGAGAAGTTGGTGGTAGGGGAAGGAGGGTACGGTCTAAATTGGATGAATAAAAATAAAGTTATGGAGATTGTCGCGTAGGGCAAAGTAGCCCAATGGTTAGCGCGCGGAAATTGCACTCGGTAGGCCCGGGTTCGATTCCCAAAATTGCCGCCGTGTTTACGCGGAGTACGATCACGTTAAACATGTGGGTCTGTAAGTCCTTCCGAGAGGTTGGTGGTAGGGGAAGGAGGATACGGCCCCTGTGGATGCCTCCCCCACTGGGTTCCCGTCTAAATTGGGTGAATATGTAGAAAGTTATGGAGATTGTCGCGGAGGGCGCGGCAGCCCAGTGGTTAGCGCGCGGGAATTGCACTCAGTAGGCCCGGGTTCGATTCCCGCCACTGCCAAAACTTACGCCACGTTCACGCAGAGTACGATCACGTTAAACATGTGGGTTCGTGAGTCCTTCCGAGAGGTTGGTGGTAGGGGAAGGAGGGTACGGTCTAAATTGGGTGAATAAAAAGAAAGTTATGGAGATTGTCGCGGAGGGCGAAGTAGCCCAGTGGTTAGCGCGCGGGAATTGCACGCGGTAGGCCCGGGTTCGATTTCCGCCACTGACATGGAGTACGATCACGTTAAACATATGGGTCCGTATGTTTTTCCGAGAGGTTGGTGGTAGGGGAAGGAGGGTACGTTCCCTGTGGATGCCTCCCCCACTGGGTTCCGGTCTAAATTGGGTGGCACATCCTGGCCGTCCAACCAGTTACCAGGCCCGGGTTCGATTCCCAAAATTGCCGCCGTGTTTACGCGGAGTACGAGCACGTTAAACATGTGGGTCCGTGAGTCCTTCCGAGAAGTTGGTGGTAGGGGAAGGAGGGTACGGTCTAAATTGGATGAATAAAAAGAAAGTTATGGAGATTGTCGCGTAGGGCAAAGTAGCCCAATGGTTAGCGCGCGGAAATTGCACTCGGTAGGCCCGGGTTCGATTCCCAAAATTGCCGCCGTGTTTACGCGGAGTACGATCACGTTAAACATGTGGGTCTGTAAGTCCTTCCGAGAGGTTGGTGGTAGGGGAAGAAGGGTACGGTCCCTGTGGATGCTTCTCCCACTTGGTTCCGGTCTAAATTGGGTGAATAAAAAATAAGTTATGAAGAATATCGCGGAGAGTGAAGTACCCCAGTGGTTAGTGCGCGGGATTTGCACTTGGTAGGCCCGGGTTCGATCCCCAAAATTGCCGAATAAAAATAAAGTTATGGAGATTGTCGCGGATGGCACGGTACCCCAGTGGTTAGCGCGCGGGAATTTCACTCGGTAGGCCCGGGTTCGATTCCCGCCATTGCCAAAACTACAGCCGTGTTCACGCGGAGTACGATCACGTTAAACGTGTGGGACTGCAAGTCCTTCCGAGAGGTTTGTGGTAGGGGAAGGAGGGTACGGTCTCTTTGGATGCCTCCCCCATTGGGTTCCGGTCTAAATTGTGTGGCACTTCCTGGCCTTCCAAGCAGTTACCTTACACCTTTCTGGTAGGTCGCGCCAACGAGTTTGCCACGGTCAGAATTTTCAAGGGTAGCGAACAGGCTGGTCGCCAAAGGCGGCTAGTAAATAATAAAAGGCAATGTCTGTGTGTGTGTGTGTGTGTCTGTCTGTCTTATACACTATACGTTTCGCGACCGCGCGTCGGAGAGCTACGAAATTTGGCAATCGGAGACCCGGGGGGGAGGGAAGGGGACACATGAAAACCGATTTTTAAAATTTTAATTATTTTTTTATTTATTTAATGTTTTATGCGATTTCGACCGTTTTTTGCCCTTTTTGCCCTTTTTTCTCCACGATCCAGACATCGTAGAAAAAAATAAATTACACCATCGGAAAGAGCAGAGAATTTCGAGTAAAAATATATCAATTTCAGATCTCAATTTCGATTTCTAATATTTTTTAAAGATTTTAAAACAAAACTCACTTTTGGCTCAAAAAATCAATTTTTTGTTTTTAAATTCTCGCATCGTGAAAAGTACTCATAATTTCGACTAATAATTTACATGTTTAGAAAGCTGAAATATCTGGCATTCTTACAAGTCTAATGTGGTCCAGAAATAATGAAAATTGCCTTCAGGATGGCAATTTTAAAGACGCCATGATTTTAAATTTCTCGGCGTTCCGTTCGTTTCTCCCCCGCTGAAGCAGGGAAGGTGGTGGGTGGGGACGTTAAGGTGGAGGTGACGTCACGGTTCTGAATAGAGCGCCTTTGCTCTATATAAATTATTATATTTATATTTTAAATGATGGGACGATCTGGATTTTTTAAATGTATATTTTAACTTTTGGATATTTTAAATGGATATTTTAATTTTATGGATATTTTAAATGATAGAACAATGAAACAATGGAATGAGGATGATGGAATTAAGCATATGGTCATTTTAAATTGCAAATTAGCGCGCGGGAAGTTAGCGGTAGGCCCGGGTTCGATTCCCGCCACTGCCAAAACTGCCGCCGTGTTTACGTGGAATACGATCACGTTAAATATGTGGGTCCGTAAGTCCTTCCGAGAGGTTGGTGGTAGGGGAAGGAGGATACGGCCCCTGTGGATGCCTCCCCCACTGGGTTCCCGTCTAAATTGGGTGAATATGTAGAAAGTTATGGAGATTGTCGCGGAGGGCGCGGCAGCCCAGTGGTTAGCGCGCGGGAATTGCACTCAGTAGGCCCGGGTTCGATTCCCGCCACTGCCAAAACTTACGCCACGTTCACGCAGAGTACGATCACGTTAAACATGTGGGTTCGTGAGTCCTTCCGAGAGGTTGGTGGTAGGGGAAGGAGGTTACGGTCTAAATTGGGTGAATAAAAAGAAAGTTATGGAGATTGTCGCAGAGGGCGAAGTAGCCCAGTGGTTAGCGCGCGGGAATTGCACGCGGTAGGCCCGGGTTCGATTTCCGCCACTGACATGGAGTACGATCACGTTAAACATATGGGTCCGTATGTTTTTCCGAGAGGTTGGTGGTAGGGGAAGGAGGGTACGTTCCCTGTGGATGCCTCCCCCACTGGGTTCCGGTCTAAATTGGGTGGCACATCCTGGCCGTCCAACCAGTTACCAGGCCCGGGTTAGATTCCCAAAATTGCCGCCGTGTTTACGCGGAGTACGAGCACGTTAAACATGTGGGTCCGTGAGTCCTTCCGAGAAGTTGGTGGTAGGGGAAGGAGGGTACGGTCTAAATTGGATGAATAAAAATAAAGTTATGGAGATTGTCGCGTAGGGCAAAGTAGCCCAATGGTTAGCGCGCGGAAATTGCACTCGGTAGGCCCGGGTTCGATTCCCAAAATTGCCGCCGTGTTTACGCGGAGTACGATCACGTTAAACATGTGGGTCTGTAAGTCCTTCCGAGAGGTTGGTGGTAGGGGAAGGAGGATACGGCCCCTGTGGATGCCTCCCCCACTGGGTTCCCGTCTAAATTGGGTGAATATGTAGAAAGTTATGGAGATTGTCGCGGAGGGCGCGGCAGCCCAGTGGTTAGCGCGCGGGAATTGCACTCAGTAGGCCCGGGTTCGATTCCCGCCACTGCCAAAACTTACGCCACGTTCACGCAGAGTACGATCACGTTAAACATGTGGGTTCGTGAGTCCTTCCGAGAGGTTGGTGGTAGGGGAAGGAGGGTACGGTCTAAATTGGGTGAATAAAAAGAAAGTTATGGAGATTGTCGCGGAGGGCGAAGTAGCCCAGTGGTTAGCGCGCGGGAATTGCACGCGGTAGGCCCGGGTTCGATTTCCGCCACTGACATGGAGTACGATCACGTTAAACATATGGGTCCGTATGTTTTTCCGAGAGGTTGGTGGTAGGGGAAGGAGGGTACGTTCCCTGTGGATGCCTCCCCCACTGGGTTCCGGTCTAAATTGGGTGGCACATCCTGGCCGTCCAACCAGTTACCAGGCCCGGGTTCGATTCCCAAAATTGCCGCCGTGTTTACGCGGAGTACGAGCACGTTAAACATGTGGGTCCGTGAGTCCTTCCGAGAAGTTGGTGGTAGGGGAAGGAGGGTACGGTCTAAATTGGATGAATAAAAAGAAAGTTATGGAGATTGTCGCGTAGGGCAAAGTAGCCCAATGGTTAGCGCGCGGAAATTGCACTCGGTAGGCCCGGGTTCGATTCCCAAAATTGCCGCCGTGTTTACGCGGAGTACGATCACGTTAAACATGTGGGTCTGTAAGTCCTTCCGAGAGGTTGGTGGTAGGGGAAGAAGGGTACGGTCCCTGTGGATGCTTCTCCCACTTGGTTCCGGTCTAAATTGGGTGAATAAAAAATAAGTTATGAAGAATATCGCGGAGAGTGAAGTACCCCAGTGGTTAGTGCGCGGGATTTGCACTTGGTAGGCCCGGGTTCGATCCCCAAAATTGCCGAATAAAAATAAAGTTATGGAGATTGTCGCCGATGGCACGGTAGCCCAGTGGTTAGCGCGCGGGAATTTCACTCGGTAGGCCCGGGTTCGATTCCCGCCATTGCCAAAACTGCAGCCGTGTTCACGCGGAGTACGATCACGTTAAACGTGTGGGACTGCAAGTCCTTCCGAGAGGTTTGTGGTAGGGGAAGGAGGGTACGGTCTCTTTGGATCCACGACCCAGACCGTGCCCCTTGCCAACGAGGGCTTAAAGGGTTTTTAAGCACGGCCGGGAAAAGGTGAACACCCCAACACAAACCAGGACCACGGGCCACCCCGCCCCACCGGACAGAGGAAACCGCCGAACCCCACCACGCAGCGAGCAAACAGCCCAGGACGCCAGGGGGACAACAGGCCAACGCCCATCAGGCGAGGCCAGACGCCACCAGTCCCGGAGAAGTGCCCCGATGAGGACGACCGAAACCCCCACCAGCAGGCCAGGGACCCGCCCGCAAAGGGACCAACCAGGCAACGCGCGCCACCGACGAAACCACCCACAGAAATTTATTATCTCTAAAGAACAGCCGGCCAAGGCGATACACGGCGACATAACCTCTGCTTCATGTAGCAGGTAATTAGTATGATTTATGATTATGTATATCAGTATGACATGTTATTAGTATGATTATATGATCCATGTATTCGGATTGTAGAAATCCAAACACATAAATCATATACACAAAATACCATGTCATTCACAACATTAATATTCAAAATGTCCAATAAAATACTTCAAACTACAATAAAAACAAAACATATAGACATAACCCACGAAACATCCTAAACAAACAAATAAACCCTTGCAACATATCATACAAAATCCAAAATTAAACCAACAAGTATAATCTGAAGCAGAAAACAAAAACCAAAAACACAACCAAAATAAAACATATGAACAAACCCAAAGCCGGTGTCCAAAACGAGAAAACAACTATAAGATAAAAGATCCCACAAGCCCTAGGCGATCGAAAACCAAATCCATCAAGTCCTAGGCGATCGAAGACCAATATATTCCCAAACACAAAACAACACCATGAACAATCCGGGGATTATAAATAAAATTATTAACACCAAAAAATCCAAATACACAACACTTACTAAACCTATAAAACCCCTCCAAAATCCAAATAGATTAAAAACAGCACTACCAATTTTGTACTATAAAACTTAAATGCTTTGCGAAATCAATATAATACCAAAGAATTACAAACTTACCATTCCCCTAAATCCTAGGGACAACAAAGTGATACCAAAAACAAATTCTAATTCCCATGGTTTATAAAATTCTTAGAAACTTCCAAAGCCCTTTGGAATCGCGGACAGTCCCTATACCTACACGAATGATCAGACTTCAAGTTTAAACCAAATTTCTTATTTGCCTCGACGCAGTTAATACAACTTTCTTCTCGAAGGCAACCCCCCTCATGACTCACCCCACAATTCAAGCAGATCGAAGCTTCAGTACATTTCATTTTTGTGTGACCTAGTCTCCCGCAATTGGTACATAATAACACACTATTAAATTCTCTTACGGGTAGACTATTAAATCCACAATATAATCTTCCAGTGGCAATAACGGTTCTGAAAATGTCCGGGGCAACCTCAATAATCCAGTGTTTTCCCCTTTTTGCCCTGATACTGAAACAAACCCTAAAGTCGCTCCTGTCCTTCAAGCAATTATTCTGCCTAGAAATTCTATTCAGGACCTCTCCAGACCCGAGGTTTGCATCTACACCAAACACAATGATTTTAGGACTCCGGCGCACAAAAGGCCCGAAAACAAAACCGTCCTCAAAACCGGGAATTCCCAGAAGGGCCGCTTTAAGCTCCACAATCTGGAGGGAATGACTTACCACAATGACTAAGCCACCACCAGAGGCTCCGAAACATTTCTCAAAAGCTATGTCACTATCACTGTTATTCAGACCCCTTTGTACAAAGTTCAAAGTGTCACGATAGGAGGCTCCATTAACAGGACTAATCAAGAGCGAGCGTTCATCCAAAGTACTGGACAGGGGAGAGGGCGGAGTATCCTGAGCCACAATAACCTCTGGCGAAAGGGTTCTCCTCAAAGGGGGAACTCCCATCCCAGAGGCGGCAACCCTATTCAATACGCCGAGGGATTCTTTCAAATCACCCATAAGCCCACTCAACTGAACACAGTTGGAGGCCAAAAGATTTACTACCTTACTTTCTATGGGACAAACCTGTCTGCCTCCGAAATGACCTGCATCCAAATCCCCGAGAGAGGCACGCCTAACAGGACGAGAGCAAATATCATCCCCGCCATCCTCTGCAGCACTGAGCCTCTTGTCCGCTCTACATTTAATCAAGGCTGCCTCGGAGAACCTAAGTTGTCTAGAGGTAGTCAGTAGACATCCAACGAGAGGCTGAACAACTAATTTCATCAGTTCTCTCTGCATCGTCCTGGAGAACTTGGCTTCCCTTCTTTTCACCAAGAACTGTCCAAACTTGACCATTCTGTCCCTGATCAAAATTCCAGGTTGAACCGCATGGTCATCCGAGAAGAAACAGAATCGCAAATCGTCTTCATTAACTTTTTCAATGACATGGGCTACCAAACTCAAGTAATCCGAGTCACCAGGAAAAGGAACAATCACTTCGTCACCAGTCTCCGAAAGAAAAGAATCACCGGGTGTATCCCTGGCCAAATTAGTTATTACTCCCTCTTCTCCAGAACCAGGGGTGCCTCCCCTAAGGAGCTCCAATCTCAGGCTTAAATCCTGGATCTCCATCTCTCTAGATTGAAGATCCCCCTTCATCCTTTCCAACAGACTGGTCTTCACATTTAGTTGTCTGTTAACATCATTAGTTACTATCTTAGCCTCGTTCAAAGCTCTATCTCGGTCCAACAAATCCAACTTCGTTTCTTCCAATCTCTCCTGCAATCTAACCAAGTCCTCCGCTTTCACACTCTTCAGTTCCCGTATTTCAACCCTATAGGCCCTCAGGGTATCCTCCTTTTTTCTCAAAACCTCTCTCAAATCTACTTCCTCCTCAGGGGAGGGAGATCTAACCATGGCTCCCTGGCTTTTAACCAAATCACCGTAAGCTTCAGGGAACTTGTCTTCCATTAATTTTTTAACCGATCTCTCTAGAACCAAATTTTTATCACTTAATGTTTTTAAAAGACAGTCTTTCTCCCGATTCATACTCTGTAACCTAGCCATTTCACTACTCAAGATCTTACCTTCTCCCACACTATCCTCCAAATTTTCTTCTTTAAGTGCGTAAGCATCACAAAGTCTAACAATAATATCCTTCAGAGGCCCTATAAATTGAGTAATTAATAAGCCCTGCAAGGGTCTCGCAAAGTGCGAAGACCGCCTTTCTGAACAAAAGGATTTAAAGACCTCTAAATAATCCGTCACATCCCTAATAGGATACCAGTGGTCAGCCTGTTCTTCAGTCCGTGGGGCTATACCATGATTTTCCCACTCAGGCAAAGATCCCAACAGAAGATCAAGCTCCGATGCATAAATCATTATCACCAATTGATTAATACCAGTACAATATGATTATAAACTACAAAACATCATATCATATATAAATACATTCATAATAATTGCTTAAACTAATCAATTACAATTTGTATTAAACATTCAATAATCCAAAATAAAATAACACCAAGACCAAATATGTTCAATAAATCACTTACAATTAAACACTATATCACCAAATTTAAATTAATTAAGTCATAAAGTCAAATATCTGCAAGGATAATCAACCACCATTCCAAGATAGTCCCAGCAAGCTGAAGTCCAATTTGGGCCTAGGATCCAATGTCCGAAAGGGACACAATCAAAACAATAAAGTACCCAATAATGACGTCATTTCCAATTTGGAAATGAACCAAGTTTGAAGTCAAACGACTCCAACTCTCTTTGGCCAAAACCAAGGCACTATTTAATAAACAGAGGCACTATTTAATAAACAAGGCACTATTTAATAAACAGCAAAGAGCATAACCCTCAGTCACTCCGGGGGAGCGAGGTAACCATGACGTCAGTATCGCTTATAATAATTCTTATAATCTTTCTAAGTTGACCATTCAATACAAACTTTAACATAAAGTTCTATATATGTATAAGTACCCCTCGATACTATTTTTATATTTTTTCACCTAATAGTTTTGAAGATACCCAAAAAGCTGCCCCGCAGCAAATCATGAAGACCAATTCGTCGAAACCGCTTACAATTGGCTCATCTTTACCGGTTAAATAGATACTTCTTAATTTTTCCGGATTTTTACATATATTCATAGGTTATTTGAAACAATACTCATTACAATACATCAATTACAAAGTCTAGAAAACCAGGAGAAAAATATCATTTCAATTAGAGCCAAAGAGGTAAACAAACCGCCATTACTAAGTTCTAAATAGCACGGAAGAAGAAGCACAAAGTAACCAATAGTGACGTCAGTTCCAATATGAAGTGTAAAAAAGTTCCAAGTCTAAAGCCGGGCGACTCCAATCCACTCTGATCAGCACCAAGGCACTACTTAATAACAAAGACAACGGAAAGCACAGTCTTCACTCGATCCAGAAGGGTGAGGTAGCCATGACGTCAGTGTCTTTTATAATAATTCTTATAATCTTTCTATGTTGACCACACAGTTTAAACTTTAATACAGGGTTCTATATATGTATAAGTATCTTCCGATACCATTTCTATATTTTTACATCATATAGTTTTAAAGATACTCAAAAAACTGGCCCGCAGCAAATCGTGAAGAAGACCATTCCGTCGAAACCGTTATCAATTGGCCGAACTTTGCTAATTCAATAATTACTTCTCAATTTTTCCAATTTTTAAATGTATTCACAGTTTATTTGGAAAAATACTTCTTGCAATATGTCAAATACAAAACCTCAAAAACCAGAGGAAAAATATCATTTTTACTTAAAACAAAAGGTAAACAAACCGCCATTACCAAATTCCGAACAGCGCGGAAGATGAAGCAAGAGGTTGTGACGTCATAAAATTTTTTAATAATTTGTAAAAATTCCTATATAGTGACTATGACGCTCAAATTTATATGCAAGACTCCTTGGGTGTATAGGTGTCCGTCCATACTACTTTTATATTTTTAACACATATAGTTCAAGAGATATACAAAAGGCTGTCCCGCACAAAATCACATAAGGCACAATTTCTCCGAAACCGGTTGTCATATCACAGAGTTAGTCGATCCACATTAAACTTCAGAATTTTTCACATTTTTTCATACATCAAACACTTTATAATATAGTAAACTGTGTCCATAGCAACAAATATAAAACTTTAAAATTCAACAGAAAAATCTCAAGTCCAAACGAAGTGCGTAGTTAGAGGTCCGCCATTTAAAATTTTAACATGGGCTTTCAGATTCACTTAACATAGAACAAGTATGGTACTCTAAAACACTTATATTTACCTAAATATATACACAAACGTTTCACAAACTATATCACACTGTACTGTATCAAGCGGGGAACGTTCCACGTCTATAATAAATCCTTAACATAACTTTATAACCACCTAAAAATGCATTCACACAGAGCTCCAAAATAACCGTCTTACTCGATCGCCGCCATTGCTGGGGATCGGTCTCTTTGGATGCCTCCCCCATTGGGTTCCGGTCTAAATTGTGTGGCACTTCCTGGCCTTCCAAGCAGTTACCTTACACCTTTCTGGTAGGTCGCGCCAACGAGTTTGCCACGGTCAGAATTTTCAAGGGTAGCGAACAGGCTGGTCGCCAAAGGCGGCTAGTAAATAATAAAAGGCAATGTCTGTCTGTGTGTGTGTCTGTCTTATACACTATACGTTTCGCGACCGCGCGTCGGAGAGCTACGAAATTTGGCAATCGGATACCTGGGGGGGAGGGAAGGGGACACGTTAAAACCGATTTTTAAAATTTTAATTTTTTTTTTATTTATTTAATGTTTTATGCGATTTCGACCGTTTTTTGCCCTTTTTGCCCTTTTTTCTCCACGATCCAGACGTTGTAGAAAAAAACAAATCACACCATCGGAAAGAGCAGACAATTGCGAGTAAAAATATATCAATTTCAAATCTGAATCTCGATTTCTAATATTTTTTAAAGATTTTAAAACAAAAGTCACTTTTGGCTCAAAAAAACGATTTTTGGTTTTTAAATTCTCGCATAGTAAAAAGTACTCATAATTTCGACTAATAATTTACATTTTTAGAAAGGTCAAACATCTGGCATTCTTACAAGTCCAATCTGGTCAGGAAATATTCCGTATTGCCCACAGGATCGGGATTTTAAAAGTTTCCGAATTTCAATTTCTCGGCGTTCCGCTTCTTAACCGGCGTTTCTCCCCCGAAGAAGGAGGGAAGGTGGTGGGTAGGAACGTCAAGGTGGAGGTGACGTCACGGTTCTGAATAGAGCTCCTTTACTCCATATAAATTATTATATTTATATTTTAAATGATGGAACGATATGGATTTTTTAAATGTATATTTTAACTTTTGGATATTTTAAATGGATATTTTAATTTTATGGATATTTTAAATGATGGAACAATGAAACAATGGAATGAGGATGATGGAATTAAGCATATGGTCATTTTAAATTGCAAATTAGCGCGCGGGAAGTTAGCGGTAGGCCCGGGTTCGATTCCCGCCACTGCCAAAACTGCCGCCATGTTTACGTGGAATACGATCACGTTAAATATGTGGGTCCGTAAGTTCTTCCGAGAGGTTGGTGGTAGGGGAAGGAGGATACGGCCCCTGTGGAGGTGGGTTCCCGTCTAAATTGGGTGAATATGTAGAAAGTTATGGAGATTGTCGCGGAGGGCGCGGCAGCCCAGTGGTTAGCGCGCGGGAATTGCACTCAGTAGGCCCGGGTTCGATTCCCGCCACTGCCAAAACTTACGCCACGTTCACGCAGAGTACGATCACGTTAAACATGTGGGTTCGTGAGTCCTTCCGAGATGTTGCTGGTAGGGGAAGGAGGGTACGGTCTAAATTGGGTGAATAAAAAGAAAGTTATGGAGATTGTCGCGGAGGGCGAAGTAGCCCAGTGGTTAGCGCGCGGGAATTGCACGCGGTAGGCCCGGGTTCGATTTCCAAAATTGCCGCCGTGTTCACGCGGAGTACGATCACGTGGAATAAACATGTGGGTCTGTAAGTCCTTTCGAGAGGTTGGTGGTTGGGGAAGGAGGGTACGGTCCCCGTGGGTGCCTCTCCCACTGGGTTCCGGTCTAAATTCGGTGAATAAAAAGAAAGTTATGGAAAATGTCGCGGGGGGCGAAGTACCTCAGTGGTTAGCGAGCGGGATTTGCACTAGCGCGCGAGAATTGCACTCGGTAGGCTCGGGTTCGATTTCCGCCACTGACACGGAGTACGATCACGTTAAACATATGGGTCCGTATGTTTTTCCGAGAGGTTGGTGGTAGGGGAAGGAGGGTACGTTCCCTGTGGATGCCTCCCCCACTGGGTTCCGGTCTAAATTGGGTGGCACATCCTGGCCGTCCAACCAGTTACCTTACACCCTTCTGGTAGGTCGCGCCAACGAGTTTGCCACGATCAGCATTTTCAAGGGTTGCGAACAGGCTGGTCGCCAAAGGCGGCTAGTCATAAATAAGAGCACAAGTCGTATCCAAATGGGGAATGCTGAACATGTTTAAAATGCACACAACGTTCTCAACAATAAATGTAAATACTTTAAATCGCAAAAAAGAAAAATTTCCTTCACCGAGAGAAATAAAATTAAAGAATTAAAAGTTAACTTAACTAGTTTTTATCAACTCTTTATCATTTTCGACCGCATAATATATAATCATAAAATAATGCCACGTTTAAAAAATGGAAACGATATCTCTAAAATTGAAAAAGAGCGGATTGTATTATACTTTGTTTTTTAAAACCCAGTACCCATTTGTGAACTCTACCAATTGCAGACATCTGTTGGGGATTCAAATTCACGGCTAAGAAGCTATCGTCTAGTCAATGTTATTTAAAACTGAGAAATATTAGTCTAATTCTTTTACTTATACGTTAATACCTTTAAAGTATTCGAAAGTCCTACCGAGAGGTCTGTGGTAGGGGCAGGAGAGTACGTTCCTTGTGAATGTCGCTCCCACTGGGTTCCGGTTTAAATTGGATGGCACTGTCCCGACTGTCCAAACAGATACCTTACACCTTCGGGTAGTTTGGATGGACTGGGTCGAAAGAACTAAAGTACCTTAGTTTTCGCCCTTCTATCTTGTACCTCAGATCTCTGCTGTCGCAAGTTTCGATTTTCCCCCACTCACACACACACACCTTCTTTTATTATGTAGGAAAAATAAACTTACAACTTACCTTAAATTTTTTTTATTCGATTGGAAAGACATCCTCCCGTTGTCACTTAAAATACTAGAATCGACTGAATTTTCAATTCGTCGATGGTCAAATTCTAAAATGAATAAAGCGGCTTGGCTCAGCAGACAAAGAAAACTGTTTCTTAATGATTAAAAAACCCATATTTAAACATCTGTTACTTTCTTTCATTTTCTTTCTAAAGTATTGTGGTAATGTCCATATATTCAACGTTCATAAAAAAACGAGATTCTAGTCCAAAAGTTAACGTCATTTTAAATGTAATTCTAGAGACTGTAGTTTTGATTTTTGAGCTTTAGAAACTTTTGGTAAACAATTAGAAATGTATATTATTTTTAAAATTCTGGAATATTTCGGGCAAATGCTCAGAAAGCTACCGTTCTTTAAAAAGCTCAGAGGTTCTAAGCCAAAATTAAACGTTTTAATTTCGTACCCCCTTACATACGATTGCATGGTCTGACGATTTTGAATAGTGTAGATGTCACAGAGGAGTTGCATACAAGAAGAAAACGCCCAATTGGCCATCCATCATCATCCATGGACCATGGTTTTTCAGTCATTGTCGCTCGTCAGCACCTAGAAATGCAATGAAATGACCACCAAACACAAAGCTCCTTAGATCAATACATTGCTGACAACGGCAATGGCCACAAAACCATAGTTCTATGGGTTGGGATGAGTTAGTGGTGCCATGTCTTGCTTCCAAACATCAATGTGCACTGATACTATACTTTTTTGGAACAGCCTCGAGTCTTATTGCCATTTTCTAGTAAATATTAGTCACACAAGCTTTCTATACTACTACAAGCAAATTTTGATTTTCGCCCTTGCGGAAATGACAATGTCATAAAAAAAAATGAATTTAAGATTTGACATTGTTAATCCTTACAATTTTAGCCAATATTGCAAATGCTAACATTTTAAGAAAAATTTAAAATATTTTCAAAAGATAATTGTGAGATATGTTCAAGAATTCAATTTTAAAATTGAGAAATATTGAAATGTGACCGAATGTGAAAGATTTAATGTGTGAAATTTCTTTGGGAATTAAACTATTTTTGCAGCATTTTAATCCACCTATTTTAAGTCTTAATATCTAAAACTTTCTGGAAACCATTGTATATTTCATAAATATTGCAAATAAAAATATTGGCATCATCTTGATGACGTAAAATACGATAAGTCGATAAATGTAGCAAAGCATTCTGCTGCTTTTAAAGTTTCTTTTTAAACAATGAATTCATTATAACGTCAAGGGTTGAAATATATCTCAAGGCGAAAAATTTTGAAGCGTTTTAAAGCGCAATATATCCAGCCAATCTGCAGAAAATATTTTGGAGAAAAAAATCGATATACGTTCCAAAACTGACATGTTACTTAACAAAAGTCAAAATCTTTATCAAAAAAATTAATGATAGAGGCAGCGTATAAAACCTTTAGCTGTTCACTTATATTTCTCCAATAGAAAAAGTGCCTGCTTACTTTTGAACAATATTGTGAAGAATTGGATTCAACTGGATAATAAGAGTGGGAATAATTAGCATTATTTAATTATCTGCTGATTTAGTAAACTGTTGTGGTCTTGAAAGTTAGTGCTAAAACAACTTTATTAACTAATAAAATTTCAATTTAGGATATACCTAAAATATCTATTTTTATGTATGGATAAAATACGGTTAACCAGGTAATTGTTACCATCCAAAGGGGGGAGGGAAACACACCTTCTCTGTGTATACATCCTATCAGGTATCCAATTAAATAAGAATATTTGATGGCACGCCTTTTCACCTAAAACCGACATGAGTCTTAGTTAGGTATATTCTGTAACGTAAAGGCGAAATAAAAAGTTCTAAATAAGACATTCATATTAAATAAATCTCACATTGATTTTATTCATGTAGCATATAATATCGAATTTACCTATATAGGTGCTTATTAATGGATGCAAATTCAAATGAATATGCAAATTCCTGACCAAATTTTACGTTTAGTGAATTGCCGTGAAAATCTGATGTGAGCAAGATTGTTCAAATGGAACCTAAAGATTTTTCAAGGTAAAGCATGCTCCTGTTCAAAAATCCTCTCCTACCCTTTCAAAACTGTATTCAGTCAAAAACTTCTGTTGGTATTATTTGGACAATCTAATTTTATATCAACCAAATCTCAAATTTAAAAGCCCGATTTTAGATTAAATTACGTAATTCTTCATAAAATAAAATGTATGCTAATCTGCGGCCAAAAAAACAACATTCTAAAACAAGAAAGATCAATCATACATAAAGCATTGATTATGAAACACTTTCCAACTGCAATGCAATTTCATTTAAACATCTCTAAAATACATTCAGCGCTGATATTTTTAAAACTATCAAAATACTACAATTTATTATATTTGAAAACTTCATCAAAAATAAACAAGCTTTATTCAAATAATGTCACCGAAATATAAATCGCCTGGTTCTCTTTATAAAATCAGTGAATTCGTAAACTTTTCCCCACTTCTTTCATTTCGGGGCGATATTTTTCAAATTATCACAATACTATAATTTATTTTACTTAACCACGGAGGTAAAAGTACCATATAACTCCATGCTTAAATCTTCATCGAAAAAGGCAATAGAATCGTCTGCTTCTCTATGTAAAATCAATGAATGTTTCATTCATATCAGCTATATTGCAGACTATAGAGCTAAATAATTTTGCGTTAAAGAAATTCAGCAATTCTTATACAACTCATCTTACATCTTGATGTGTTTACATTCGCCATACGTGAAAATCAGGCTTCGCTGTAGAAGTAATCAAAGTTTGATGATCATTTAAACACAAAAGTATTGTAATTACGTTGTCGCAGTATATAGATGCACAGAAAAAAATCAAAAATAAAGTGATTTTATGACGGATACAACACTAAATATAAATTAAGAAGAATTTTAAAACTCACTATTTTGACACAAGTTGGATGCCACCGGTTCTTGTTAGATCACTGAAGTCAGGCAGCATCGGGCGCGGTTAGTACTTGGGTGGGTGACCACCTGGGAACACCGCGTGCTGTTGGCACAGTTAGGGCGCGGTAGCCCGGTGGTTTGCGCGCTGGATTTGTACGCTGCCACAGCTGCCGCCGTGTTCATGCGGCGTACGATCACGTTAAACATGTGGGTCCGTAAGTCCTTCCGAGAGGTTGGTGGTAGGGGGAAGGAGGGTACGGTCCCTATGGATGCCTCCCCCACTGGGTTCCGGTCTAAATTGGGTGGCACTTCCCGGCCGTCCAAAACAGTTACCTTACAACTTTCTGGTAGGTTGGACGGTCTGGGTCTCAACAACAAGTTGGATGCCATATTGTATTTTGAAGTGGGTCACGTGATCTCTTCCTATAATATGTGTGTAACTATTATTTGAATTTTTATTTAAAAAAATACGGAATATATTTTGCTGAACTCTTTTTTTATATTTTTTATGGGATAATTTGAATATTTCCTAAAACTTTCGCAGCAATTTGTGAATTTTAAATTTTCTTTAAAAATGTTTGAAGAATTGGATCCTATAGGGTTCAATGTATTTCATTTTTTCAATCCGGGTTCAATCCAAAACTAATTGGTTGACATTATTAATTTATATTCCCATAGGTCCCACAGATCGTCTGCACATCATACTAAAATTTCATTTTGATAAAATCATTATTACGGTAGTTATCGTGCGATCGGACAGACAGACAGAATGAACAAAGTCATAAACACTTTTCAACTATGTTGTAAAGTGTTAATAAAAAATTAGTTGTTTATTTTAGTATATTTCGCTTAAATACTTTTCTCATATGCACTTTTTTTAGTGCAGGTAGTAAAATTAGAACGGTTTAAAAATATTTCTGTACATGAAATCCTCTATTCTACAATGGCCATCATTTGTATTATTCATCTTTTATTTTATTGTTTTTAAAACTTTTTAGCCAAATTTCGCGAGAGACAGTTTAATCTAGGAATCATAAGCTCGGAATTTGGTTAAATGTGCGTATGACCGACAGAAACTGAGTAGAAATGCTCCCATAGCTTCAATAAAGTACTCAAGTATAGGTCCATAAGCGGACTAGAATTTATCGTTGAAAATAGAAAAATAGAATGCACTAGTAGACAATTTAAATCAAATAATGAGATCTACGTATAGAAATTTTACTGAAAATTTTAGAGTGTACCAAATAACATTTAGTGTGTGACTTCCTCTGCTCTAGCTAAGAATCAAAATTTTTCACGTCATGTGTAACTTTATTAGTAAAGTGGGTATTTTCTAGCAGCCCAACTCCTCATAAATATCTGCTTTTCCAATTTTCTAATGTAGATTCTCACTAAAATATATAAGTATAAAATACTGTATAAAAAACGATCATCTCTCTCTGTCTCTCTGTCTCCCAAATTTGACGACGATTTTAGGGATATATTTGGCGCAATATTTGGCGCAAATGCTTCAAACTTGCGACTTTTGGACAAAAGTCAAATGTACAATTATTCATTTCCTCAGAAAATCAAGTTTAATTTAGGCCAAGCATCTGCGAATACCGTAGGCAGATTGCATTGGCAGGCACTTGCGCGTGTCTAAAGGCAGATAACGTTTTCCCACACTTTACACCATAGTTGAAAATGTTTATGACTTTGTTCATTCTATCTGTCTGTCTGTGTGTCCTTTCGCGCAATAACTGCCGTAAAAATGACTTTATCAAAATAAAATTTTAGTATGTTGTTTAGACGGTCTGTGGGACATATGGGAATGTAAATGAATAATGTCACCCAATTAGGCCGAAATTAATTTTTCAAACATTTTTATGCGGATTTAAGATTCTCAAATTGCTTTGAAAGTTTAGGATATATTCAAATTATCCTTCAAAATGTATAAAAAAATTTCAGCAAAATATGTTCGGCAGTTTTTTAAATAAAAATTAAATAATAATTACATCCATATTATATGAAGAGATCATTTGACCCTCTTCAAAATAAAATATGGCATCCATCTTGTGTCAAATTCGTGACGTTTAAATTTATCCTAAATAATAAAAGGCAATGTTTGTGTGTCTGTGTGTCTGTCTGTGTGTCTTATGCACTATACGTTTCGCGACCGCGCGTCGGAGAGCTACGAAATTTGCCAATCGGAGACCTGCGGGGGGGGGGGGGGGGAGAAGGTGACACGTGAAAACCGATTTTTAAAATTTTAATTATTTTTTTTTGTTATTTAATGTTTTATGGGATTTCGACCGATTTTTGCCCTTTTTCTCCACGATCCAGACATCGTAGAAAAAAACAAATCACACCACCGGAAAGAACAGACAATTGTAAGTAAAAATATATCAATTTCAAATCTCAATTTTGATTTCTAATATTTTTTAAAGATTTTAAAACAAAAGTCACTTTTGGCTCAAAACAACGATTTTTTGTTTTTAAATTCTCGCATAGTAAAAAGTACTCATAATTTCGACTAATAATTTACATTTTTAGAAAGCTCAAACATCTGGCTTTCTGACAAGCCCAATCTGGTCAGGAAATAATTAAAATTGGTCGCTGGATCGGAATTTGAAAGAAGTCATGATTTTAAAATTCATCGCGGCGGGCGAAAAAAGTTCCCATTTCCCATCGCCCGTTTCCCCCAAGCACGCGTTTCAATGGCACCGGTTTGTGTCTAAGTGGAGGTGACGTCACGGTTCTGAATAAGGCTCCTCTATATACGAGCTGACTTATCAAGCATATTGAAGCTCACCGTAGCTGGATGCGCAATCCATTAGCATTAGCTCTATTCCTATTTTCACTTTAGGAAGTATAATTGAAATAATTATAGGTGGTTGTTCTGCACCGAACTGCTCTAATCATTCTAGAAAGGGTTTTAGGCTATTTCGCTTTCTTAGAAACGAAAAAAGGAGAAAACAATGGCTAATAAATAATTGGATACCAGGCACTGGAGCATACTTGTGTGAGCTAAATTCCACAATACTCTAATTGAAACATAATTTTCTATATAAAGTATTTATTTTAAACACTTATTTTATAATTTCTGTAACTATAGTATGTAACCCTATGGGCTTCAATATGCTTGATAAGTCAGCCTGTAGTAGAGGAGCTCTAGTTCTGAATATGTATAGTGATGGGTGGGACAATAAAAAACCAAATTAGTGTTTGCTTTCCGTTTCCCGCGCTTCCGGTTTTAAATGAATTAAGAGCTTAGCATATATATTGTAGAAATTATTATATTTATATTTTAAATGATGGAGCGATATTTATATTTTAAATGATGGAACGATATGGATTTTTTAAATGGATATTTTAATTTTATGGATACTTTAAATGATGGAGCGATGGAACGATAGAATGAGGATGATGGAATTAAGAGCTTAGCATATGGTCATTTTAAATTGTAAATTAGCGCACGGGAAGTTAGCGGTAGGTACGGGTTCGATTGCCCCCACTGCCTAAACTGCCGCCGTGTTCAGGCGGAGTACGATCACGTTAAACATGTGGGTCCGTAAGTCCGTCCGAGAGGTTGGTGGTAGGGGAAGAAGGGTACGGTCCCTGTGGATGCCTCCCCCACTGGGCTCCGATCTAAATTCGGTGGCACTTCCTGGCCGTCCAAACAGTTACCTTACACCTTTCTGGTAGTTCGCGCCAGTGAGTTTGCCACGGTCAGAGTTTTCAAGAGTAGCGAACAGGCTGGTCGCCAAAGGCGGCTAGTTTTGAATAAATATTTAGTGTTGTATCCGTCCTAAAACCGATTTAATTTTGCTTAATTTCTATGCATCAAAATTCTGCAACAACGCAATTGCAATATATTTGAGTTTAAATGATCATCAAACTTTAATTATCTCTTCGTCAAAGCTTTATTTCAACATATGCAGAATGTAAACACATCAAGCTGTAAGATGAGTTCTATAAGAATTTCTGAATTATTCTAGCTAAAATTATTTAGCTCTGGAGTCTAGAATGAAGCTGATATGAATGAAATATTCATTGAATTTACATAGAGAAGCAGGCGATTTTATAGGATTGACTTTTACGATGAATTTTAAAGCATAGAGTTAAAGTACTTTTACCTCTATGGTTTGAAGTTTTTAAGTAAAATAAATTATTGTAGCATTGTGATGTATAAAATGAATGGAATTAAAGTGTATGAATGAAATATTTTCTACTTTTACATAGAGAGCCAGGCGATTTATATTTCGATGAATAAAGTCATTTGAATAAAGTTCATTTTTTTCGATGAAGTTTTCAAATATAATAAATTATTGTAGTATTGTGATAATTTTAAAAATATTGCCGCCGAATGTATCGCCTTTTAAAACATTTTAGAGATGTTTAAATAAAATTGAACTGCAGTTGAAAAGTGTTCATAATCAATGCTTTATGCATGATTGATCTTTCTTGTTAAATTATATTTATTTATTCATCGCCAAAACTGTAAATCCGTGTTTACACCCCATATTAGATTTTATGTATATTTCTCCAGGATAAAGTTTGAATAAATGCCGGGGGTTCGCTAGATTGACAGCAGCTCTCGCAGGACGACAGATTATTGTCACCACGCAGGGAACGTACACAATGCCTACGCCAATGTCTTGTGCAAGTTTGGAAGTCCGCCTGCGGAGTCCTGATAATTATTTTAAAATATTTTTAATATTCTCACTTTGTGGGAATAATTATTTTAATACTCTTTATTCTACATGTAGTGAGTTTCACTGTTCGTGGGACAGTCGCCTTTTGATCGGGGAACTAAAATGTCGTAAATGAATTTCGTTTTGTTAGGGAATGGTATTTCGTTAAGGGTTCGTATCATAATTAAAAATAATGATCGAAAGATGTATTGGGTCTGAATGTATGTAGAAAGTGGAAAAGTTGTAAGCTGGTGGATAAAAGGGAATCACTATTATATAATAATGTATCATTTTTTTTTTTATTTACAGACCCTCCAGTGCCTATCCTTTTTGTGACCTAGAACATTGAACTTCTGTACACGTTACCAACTACTGTATAGAATCTAATGGAGCCGTAATTTCAATTTAACCCTCTAGGATTTGTGAAAATGGAGAGGTCGTAAAGTCTTTCCAGACCCTCAAGGGGCATCGTTGTGACCTTTGCACACTTATAGTATCTCTGCACAATTATAATATCTTTGCATAATTGTAGAATCTTTGCGCACTTATAGTATCTGAATCTTTTCACACTTATAGTATCTGAATCTTTGCACACTTATATAGTATCTGAATCTTTGCACACTTATAGTATAGACCATCGAACAGAGCTTAATGTAATCAGATTTTCAATTTACGCTCATTGGTGGACAAAATGGAGGTTATTTTTATTTTTAGACCCCCGAAAGACCCCTGATAATCTAGAAAGCTGAATCTTTGCATATTTATAGTATTGACCACTCCATCGAATCTAACGTATTAGGTACTGCGAATTTTCCCTAGGAGTGGGAAAATGGGGAGGGGAGGTATAACGCCTCTCAGTAACTTTCTGAAGTCGGACATAAAAAGCTTAACTCGACCACGGGGAAGACCCTAACTGGGACATATTTTATTTGACACAAATATTTTAAACCATACATTTTTTAACAAAATACAAATTATTAAAAATATGCAGCGTATGTTTTAAGGGTATTAGTTTCCATGTATTTGACAGGATTAAATACTTGTATATTATATAATTTTATACGTGCCATAATATGTACATCAAGTTTAATCATCCTTACGTCAATATATCTGTTTTCAATTTAACTTTTACCCTGTATTGATATCGCTGACACAGTACGCAGAGAAATATCTTTGAAAAAAATAAAAGTATAATTTTATCAAATTTAATATCATCTATAGAAAAAATTCTGGGATGCAATGCCATCTGGCCTTGAAAATATCTATTAATAGTTTTGTGAAAACAGTTACTATATTGCGCTTTCCGGTTTAAGTCAAATCTGTTATTGAAACAAATATTTAATATCGGAAATCGAATTTATGTGAGAATTTTTTTTTCAATTGCATAACAACAAAAATTGGAATAAAAATAACATTTTGGAGTATAACACCGAGTGAAAGCCTTTTCTTCCGGAACTCCTTGCAATTCAATATATCGCTTTTCGTATTCCCCCGTGGCCTTAAACCGAGAACCAGCTTTCGCATTTTTTGGAAATTTGCATTTAATATTCTTTTCTGAATTTAGCATTTTATACCTTAAACTTTTAGGGATTGGATAGCAATTCAGCACCGCAGATTTCTTTAAAACAAAACTTTTCTTTTATCCTGTATAAAGAAATTTGCAGAGTAAATAAGTTTCTACACCCACAATGCAATTTTATAAACTATCTCATGAATAGACTTTAAATACCTAGTACGCCAATGCATATTTATCACATTGATACGCGTTGTATATATATATATATATATATATATATATATATATATATATATATATATATTATATATATAGTTTTGTTTTAATTTTGGCTAATCTTATTTATTAGATAATGTTTTATGTGTTACAAATCATCTCTAAAATATCTTTGGGTTTTTATAAACTATTTTTATTCTTTATTATTCTTGCATTAGCATGTAATTTGTCAAATATGCACTGTTTCATTTTTCTCTAGTTATAAATCGTATGGTAAGTGTTTAAATTCGGTTTTATACGTAACAATCTTATATTTTAAGTTCTGGTTATATGTGTTATAATGTATCTCTAATCTTTAAAGTGCCAAAAGCCATGGAATAACTGTATAATATCAGGTTAGGCCTCCTTTAGCTCGAAGTGCAATAACTCTGCGGGACAAGGACTCAACTAGTCGGCGGAAGTTTTCAGTGGAAATGTTCAGGGATATTGTCTCAATAGCAGTCCGTAATTGCGTGGTTGTGATAGGTGCTGGAATTTGGGCGCGAATAACTCTTTCGATCATACCCCAGATATGCTCCAAGAGGCTCATGTCTGGCCATCTACGTGGCCAAACTATGTACTAGAATTATTCAGAATGCTCGTCAAACCAATCGCGAGCAATATGGACCTGGTGACATGGAGCATTATCACCTTGGAACATTCCATAGTTATTGAGGTACGTGAAGTTCATAAACGGCTGCAAATGATCAGCAAGCAGCTGAATATAGAGATATCCTGTCAATGACCGGTTCAATTTGACCAGAGAAACCAATCCATGCCAAATAAACACTCCCCACACCATTATGGAACCACCACCAGCTTGCCCAGTGACTTGTTCATAAGTTGAATCCATAGCCTCATAGGGTTTGCGACACACCCAAACGCGACCATCAGCTCGTACCAGCTGGAAACGTGACTCATCGGACCACGCAACCTTCTTCCAGTTACATGGGATCCATTGCATGCATTCGCGAGCCCAGGTGATGCCCTGAAGCCGATGATGTGCTGTGAGAAAAGGCACTCCAGTCGATCATCTGCTGCCGTTTCCCATCAACGCCAAATTCTGCTGCACAGACCTCGCAAATACACTTCTAGTGCATCCCTCATTGAATGTGGTAGTCAGTTGACGCAGTGTGCTAGTCTCTTAACACGGACGCTTCTGCTCAAAGTCGCTGGTCATTCAGCATACGTGGTAGCACACTAGGCCCCTTGTGGGAGCCCCTTGTCCCTTGTGGGAGGTAATGCCTTTCACGAGGTACACCCAATAACCCTTGATACTGTCGAGCGAGAA
>OX578133.1:114363356-114443356 GCA_951213105.1 Amaurobius ferox | reverse complement strand
GTGCCACACAATTTAAACCGGAACCCAATGGGGGAGGCATCCAAAGAGACCGTACCCTCCTTCCCCTACCACAAACCTCTCGGAAGGACTTGCAGTCCCACACGTTTAACGTGATCGTACTCCGCGTGAACACGGCTGCAGTTTTGGCAATGGCGGGAATTGAAACCGGGCCTACCGAGTGAAATTCCCGCGCGCTAACCACTGGGCTACCGTGCCATCCGCGACAATCTCCATAACTTTATTTTTATTCGGCAATTTTGGGAATCGAACCCGGGCCTACCAAGTGCAAATCCCGCGCACTAACCACTGGGGTACTTCACCCTCCGCGATATTCTTCATAACTTTCTTTTTATTCACCCAATTTAGACCGGAACCAAGTGGGAGAAGCATCCACAGGGACCGTACCCTTCTTCCCCTACCACCAACCTCTCGGAAGGACTCACGGACCCACATGTTTAACGTGATCGTACTCCGCGTAAACACGGCGGCAATTTTGGGAATCGAACCCGGGCCTACCGAGTGCAATTTCCGCGCGCTAACCATTGGGCTACTTTGCCCTACGCGACAATCTCCATAACTTTCTTTTTATTCATCCAATTTAGACCGTACCCTCCTTCCCCTACCACCAACTTCTCGGAAGGACTCACGGACCCACATGTTTAACGTGATCGTACTCCGCGTAAACACGGCGGCAATTTTGGGAATCGAACCCGGGCCTACTGAGTGCAATTCCCGCGCGCTAACCACTGGGCTTCTTCGCCCCCAGCGACTATCTCCATAACATTCTTTTTATTTACCCAATTTAGAACGGAACCCAGTGGGAGAGGCATCCACAGGGACCGTACCCTCCTTCCCCTACCACCAACCTCTCGGAAGGACTTCCGGACCCACATGTTTATCGTGATCGTACTCCGCGTGAACACGACGGCAGTTTTGGAAGTGGCGGGAATCGAACCCGGGCCTACCGAGTGCAATTCCTGAGCGCTAACCACTGGGCTGCCTCGCCCTCCGCAACTTTCTTTATATTCACCCAATTTAGACGGGAACCCTGTGAAGGAGGCATCCACAGGGACCGTACCCTCCTTCCCCTACCACCAACCTCTCGGAAGGACTTACGGGCCCACATGTTTAACGTGATCGTATTCCGCGTGAACACTTCGGCAGTTTTGGCAGTGGCGGGAATCGTACCCGGGCCTACCGCTAACTTCCCGCGCGCTAATTTACAATTTAAAATGACCATATGCTCTCTAAGCCCTTAATTCCATCATCCTCATTCCATTGTTCCATCATTTAAAATATCCATCGTTCCATCATTTAAAATATCCATAAAATTAAAATATCCATCGTTCCATCATTTAAAATATCCATAAAATTAAAATATCCATTTAAAAAATCCATATCGTTCCATCATTTAAAATATAAATATAATAATTTCTACAGTGCATATGTTAAGCTCTTATTTCATTTAAAATCGGAAGCGCGGGAAACGGAAAGTAAAAACTAATTCGGTTTCTTATTGTCCCACCTAAGGCTCCTATATAGACAGGCTGGCGCAACCGCCATTGAAGCTCCTGCCGTAACTGTCTGTTACCGTCTGCCTATGCTATTTCAATGGCGAGCGCACGTTACTTGTCTGATGTTTGATATGTATTTTATCTGTAAAATGGGTGATTGTGGTATAATAAATGGCACTTATCATTGGAGGAAGACGTAGGAAATGTTTAAATTTCCTCAAGATCCCGAAAAAAGGAAAATATGGCTTTATAAACTGCCGAAGAAATGGATACATTCCTGGACATTCATCTGAATTGCGCAGTGTAAGTAGTTTCATATTTTATGCTTTCTTTTGTCTTTTTAAAAGTAAATGTATGTTAAGATCTTGAAAAGAAGGTTTGAAAATTGGTTTCTTAAAGCTGAACTTTCAATAAATTAATTTTTTATAATAGTTAAATAGGATTTTTTCTTGCAATGCAATTGTAGGGTTGCTATCGCATTTTGGCGTGGGTTTATCGATGACTTAACGTCAAGATAGCAAGATTTGACTTTGAAATTTGTGTTTTAATATATTATTGTACTTTAAAGACTGTTTTGTATTTCACTTATAAAATATGTGCATTGATATAAAATTTTAACAATTGTTTGTAGAAATATGTGAATGCTGCATTTAAAAAAAAAATAAAAACATGCTATTTTGATTGTCTCCAAAGCATTTATAAAATTAATAATTTTGTTTTATGATTAAGTATTCAGTGTACATACTACAACGTTACAAGCAAATATATTTTTGATTACCTATTTCTCATTTTAAGTTAGCATAGACTTATGCTGCCAGAGATTTTTAACATTTCTGCAGATACTATATTTTGTTTGTACTAATATGAATTGCATGCATTATTTTGACTCATTGATTTTTCTATTTTATGTTATTTATATTATTGATATATTATCTTGTCAAGTATAGTTAAACTTAAGCTTTAAAATACTATGGCATTTATGTAACATTAAAATTCGCATACCTGATATAGCTTGAAATAATTTCTCAAAGTAACTGAATACTAGAAAGTCAATTTTCTATTAAGATAGATATAAGCTATCTATATTAAGATATTTCTACATGTGAAGGCAAAATTTTAAATCCATTTAGAAGATCAATAATTTACCTTACAAATTAACCCACAATGTTGAATTGGACAATAGCTTTTTGTAGCTGATTCTGCACAGATAATGAATAAAAATATGATATAGTATGCTAAAAAAGATATTTCAAACTTTTCCTTTTAATTTGCCACTATTCAACTCAGGTATGTTGTACCTTTGATAGTAATTTTTATTGAAACTATTTCTGTTTGCAAATTTAATGAATCTGTTTTCCCGAGTATCATTTTTTTGCAATTTTTACATAAAATTTAAAGTTCTGGAATTTGCAGTCTAATTTAAATTATATCAAATTTAGTATTTTATGAAAATTATAATTTAGAATAAAATACATTTTTGGTTATAAGAAATTTGTAAATGAAGTTTCATTATGAAACTTAGCCATCGATAGTATGCTTATACCTGCACAGTTTTAATGTTTGATTTGTTTGCAAAGTGTGCTATACTTTTAAGTATTATGCAGTAATAAATCTTTTACCTTTGAATATGTTAAACTGTATCAAGCATGTTTAAGTTTAAAAATTCTGTTTTCTGTCGGACTATAGTTTTAAAAAATGTTCAAATGAGTCCAAAATACTTATTAACTGTAGTAGTAACATAAAATAATTGCTCAGCAAGTATATATTGATGAGCTGGAATTGATATGAGTGTATCGGTTGTTACAAAATATTTCAAGATCTGAGTAACTGGTTGCTAAATTATGAAATGTGCTGAAAATTAAGGGCAAAATGAAAGTAAATTAAAAAAATTTGTAATTGTGCAAGTTTCTATTATTTTGTATGATGGTATTACATACTAATTCAACATCTATAGATAGTTTTGTTCTCAATGTTTCCAAAAATTTGTTTGTAATATTTTAAATCCACTTTATTAAAGGGATATTTTGAAAAGTCCCAGCATGAAGCTGATAATTGGAGAAATTTGAAGCCGTGATGTGCAAAGTCATCCTGCATTACTCCAATCTAAACACGTGAAATACCTAAAGGCTGGATCCATTTTAGATCATCAAGAAGTCAATGGTACAATTGACACAGAGGTAAACTTTCCAAACTTTTCTTTGATTTAATATTTAATATAAATTTTGTGGATTTCACCATTGCTTTGAAATATAACTTTCCTTATACACACATAGGGATATAATAAGGGATACATTATGACAGGATTGAAAATTTAATTGTATGGTATCTTCACTAGAATACTTTCAGTGTACTTTTGCATATGTTTTTAAGCTGAAGATATCCTTCAAGAATTTTTTTCAAGTTGTGAACATTTTCTATATTGAAATTTCATGTTCTATATGAAAATTAATTTTGTGCCTAACTGTATAATTTAAAATGTTTCTTCATCTCCCTTCTGCTTGTGGCGGATTCTATTACAATTCACCATTATCTACTGTTATATTTTTACTCAAGTTATAAATATTTTCAATTTTTATGACAAGTTTTTAATTCATGCTGAATTGCATATTTTGAAAAATGTTTTTCTTGCTCCTGCTTTTGACGGACTCTTACAATTTCCGAATTAGGATTTTCCTTAACTTGAGACCATTTTATATATTGAAAGTTCAAGTTTTATATGAAAATTTATAATTTTGTGCCAAACCGTATAAATTGAAAAGTCTCTCAATCTCCATCTGCTTGTAGGGGATTCTATTACACTTTACTATTATCATATATATATATATATGTATCTACTGTTATATTTATACGCAAGTTATAATTACTTTCCAGTTTTATATGACAAGTTTTAATTTCGTGCCAAATTGCATATTTTGGAAAATATATTCTTATCGCTTCTGCTTCTGGTGGACTCATACAATTACCGAATTAGGATTTTCTTCAAATTGTGACCATTTTCTATATTGAAAGTTCAAGTTTTATATGAAAATTTAAAATTTTGTGCGAAACTGATATATAATTTGAAATGTTTCTTCATCTCCCTTCTGCTTGTGGCGGATTCTACTACATTTTACCATTATCTACTCTTATATTTATACTCGTTATAAATACTTTCCAGTTTTATATGACAAGTTTTGATTTCGTGCTGAATTGCATATTTTGAAAAATATGTTCTCACTCCTGCTTTTGATGGACTGATACAAATACCGAGTTAGGATTTTCTTCAAATTTTAATAATTTTCTATATTGAAAGTTCAAGTTTAAAACTAAAATTTATAATTTTGTGCCAAACTGTGTATATAATTTGAAATTTTTCTTGTATCTCCCTTCTGCTTGTGGCGGATTCTGCTACATTTTAACATTATCTACTATTATATTTATACTCAAGCTATAAATACTTTGCAATTTTATATGACAAGTTTTGATTTTGTGCCAAATTGCATACTTTGACCAATATGTGCTTCTCGCTCCTCATACAATTACTGAATTGGGATTTTCTTCAAGTTGTGACCATTTTCTATATTGAAAGCTGAACTATGAAAATTAATTTTAGGATCTCTATAATTTGAAAAGTATCTTAACTCCCTTCTGCTTGAGGCAGGTTCCATTACAATTTACCATTATTTACTTTTATATATTTACTCAAGTTATACATATTTTCAGTTTTTTATATGACAAGTTTTGATTTTGTGCTGAGTTGCATATTTTGAAAAATATGTTCACCTTGCTACTGCTAATGGTGGATTCCTACAATTGTTGAATTATAATTTTCTTCAAATTGGGATCATTTTCTGTATTGAAAGTTCAAGTTTTATACAAAAATTTATAATTTTATTCCAAATTATATAATTTAAAAAATATCTCAATCTCCCTTGCTGGTGGTGGATTCTATTGCAATTTACCATTATCCACTGTTATATAAGTTATAAATAATACTTTCCAATTTTATGACAAGTTTTAATTTCGTGCCAACTTGCATATTTTGAAAAACATGTTCTTTTCGCTCCTGCTTTTGATGGACTCTTACAATTACTGAATTAGGAGTTTCCTCAAGTTGAGACCATTTTCTATATTGAAAGTTCAAGTTTTATATGAAAATTTATAATTTTGTGCCAAACTGTATAATTTGAAAGGTATCTCTATTTAAATTTCAAGTTTTTAATCATGTGTCAAGCTGTATAATTTGAGAAATATCTTTATCACCATTATAATTTACAGCGACAATCTCCCTACGCGACAATCTCCATAACTTTCTTTTTATTCATCCAATTTAGACCGTACCCTCCTTCCCCTACCACCAACTTCTCGGAAGGACTCACGGACCCACATGTTTAACGTGATCGTACTCCGCGTAAACACGGCGGCAATTTTGGGAATCGAACCCGGGCCTACTGAGTGCAATTCCCGCGCGCTAACCACTGGGCTTCTTCGCCCCCAGCGACTATCTCCATAACATTCTTTTTATTTACCCAATTTAGAACGGAACCCAGTGGGAGAGGCATCCACAGGGACCGTACCCTCCTTCCCCTACCACCAACCTCTCGGAAGGACTTCCGGACCCACATGTTTATCGTGATCGTACTCCGCGTGAACACGGCGGCAGTTTTGGAAGTGGCGGGAATCGAACCCGGGCCTACCGAGTGCAATTCCTGAGCGCTAACCACTGGGCTGCCTCGCCCTCCGCAACTTTCTTTATATTCACCCAATTTAGACGGGAACCCTGTGAAGGAGGCATCCACAGGGACCGTACCCTCCGTCCCCTACCACCAACCTCTCGGAAGGACTTACGGGCCCACATGTTTAACGTGATCGTATTCCGCGTGAACACTTCGGCAGTTTTGGCAGTGGCGGGAATCGTACCCGGGCCTACCGCTAACTTCCCGCGCGCTAATTTACAATTTAAAATGACCATATGCTCTCTAAGCCCTTAATTCCATCATCCTCATTCCATTGTTCCATCATTTAAAATATCCATCGTTCCATCATTTAAAATATCCATAAAATTAAAATATCCATCGTTCCATCATTTAAAATATCCATAAAATTAAAATATCCATTTAAAAAATCCATATCGTTCCATCATTTAAAATATAAATATAATAATTTCTACAGTGCATATGTTAAGCTCTTATTTCATTTAAAATCGGAAGCGCGGGAAACGGAAAGTAAAAACTAATTCGGTTTCTTATTGTCCCACCTAAGGCTCCTATATAGACAGGCTGGCGCAACCGCCATTGAAGCTCCTGCCGTAACTGTCTGTTACCGTCTGCCTATGCTATTTCAATGGCGAGCGCACGTTACTTGTCTGATGTTTGATATGTATTTTATCTGTAAAATGGGTGATTGTGGTATAATAAATGGCACTTATCATTGGAGGAAGACGTAGGAAATGTTTAAATTTCCTCAAGATCCCGAAAAAAGGAAAATATGGCTTTATAAACTGCCGAAGAAATGGATACATTCCTGGACATTCATCTGAATTGCGCAGTGTAAGTAGTTTCATATTTTATGCTTTCTTTTGTCTTTTTAAAAGTAAATGTATGTTAAGATCTTGAAAAGAAGGTTTGAAAATTGGTTTCTTAAAGCTGAACTTTCAATAAATTAATTTTTTATAATAGTTAAATAGGATTTTTTCTTGCAATGCAATTGTAGGGTTGCTATCGCATTTTGGCGTGGGTTTATCGATGACTTAACGTCAAGATAGCAAGATTTGACTTTGAAATTTGTGTTTTAATATATTATTGTACTTTAAAGACTGTTTTGTATTTCACTTATAAAATATGTGCATTGATATAAAATTTTAACAATTGTTTGTAGAAATATGTGAATGCTGCATTTAAAAAAAAAATAAAAACATGCTATTTTGATTGTCTCCAAAGCATTTATAAAATTAATAATTTTGTTTTATGATTAAGTATTCAGTGTACATACTACAACGTTACAAGCAAATATATTTTTGATTACCTATTTCTCATTTTAAGTTAGCATAGACTTATGCTGCCAGAGATTTTTAACATTTCTGCAGATACTATATTTTGTTTGTACTAATATGAATTGCATGCATTATTTTGACTCATTGATTTTTCTATTTTATGTTATTTATATTATTGATATATTATCTTGTCAAGTATAGTTAAACTTAAGCTTTAAAATACTATGGCATTTATGTAACATTAAAATTCGCATACCTGATATAGCTTGAAATAATTTCTCAAAGTAACTGAATACTAGAAAGTCAATTTTCTATTAAGATAGATATAAGCTATCTATATTAAGATATTTCTACATGTGAAGGCAAAATTTTAAATCCATTTAGAAGATCAATAATTTACCTTACAAATTAACCCACAATGTTGAATTGGACAATAGCTTTTTGTAGCTGATTCTGCACAGATAATGAATAAAAATATGATATAGTATGCTAAAAAAGATATTTCAAACTTTTCCTTTTAATTTGCCACTATTCAACTCAGGTATGTTGTACCTTTGATAGTAATTTTTATTGAAACTATTTCTGTTTACAAATTTAATGAATCTGTTTTCCCGAGTATCATTTTTTTGCAATTTTTACATAAAATTTAAAGTTCTGGAATTTGCAGTCTAATTTAAATTATATCAAATTTAGTATTTTATGAAAATTATAATTTAGAATAAAATACATTTTTGGTTATAAGAAATTTGTAAATGAAGTTTCATTATGAAACTTAGCCATCGATAGTATGCTTATACCTGCACAGTTTTAATGTTTGATTTGTTTGCAAAGTGTGCTATACTTTTAAGTATTATGCAGTAATAAATCTTTTACCTTTGAATATGTTAAACTGTATCAAGCATGTTTAAGTTTAAAAATTCTGTTTTCTGTCGGACTATAGTTTTAAAAAATGTTCAAATGAGTCCAAAATACTTATTAACTGTAGTAGTAACATAAAATAATTGCTCAGCAAGTATATATTGATGAGCTGGAATTGATATGAGTGTATCGGTTGTTACAAAATATTTCAAGATCTGAGTAACTGGTTGCTAAATTATGAAATGTGCTGAAAATTAAGGGCAAAATGAAAGTAAATTAAAAAAATTTGTAATTGTGCAAGTTTCTATTATTTTGTATGATGGTATTACATACTAATTCAACATCTATAGATAGTTTTGTTCTCAATGTTTCCAAAAATTTGTTTGTAATATTTTAAATCCACTTTATTAAAGGGATATTTTGAAAAGTCCCAGCATGAAGCTGATAATTGGAGAAATTTGAAGCCGTGATGTGCAAAGTCATCCTGCATTACTCCAATCTAAACACGTGAAATACCTAAAGGCTGGATCCATTTTAGATCATCAAGAAGTCAATGGTACAATTGACACAGAGGTAAACTTTCCAAACTTTTCTTTGATTTAATATTTAATATAAATTTTGTGGATTTCACCATTGCTTTGAAATATAACTTTCCTTATACACACATAGGGATATAATAAGGGATACATTATGACAGGATTGAAAATTTAATTGTATGGTATCTTCACTAGAATACTTTCAGTGTACTTTTGCATATGTTTTTAAGCTGAAGATATCCTTCAAGAATTTTTTTCAAGTTGTGAACATTTTCTATATTGAAATTTCATGTTCTATATGAAAATTAATTTTGTGCCTAACTGTATAATTTAAAATGTTTCTTCATCTCCCTTCTGCTTGTGGCGGATTCTATTACAATTCACCATTATCTACTGTTATATTTTTACTCAAGTTATAAATATTTTCAATTTTTATGACAAGTTTTTAATTCATGCTGAATTGCATATTTTGAAAAATGTTTTTCTTGCTCCTGCTTTTGACGGACTCTTACAATTTCCGAATTAGGATTTTCCTTAACTTGAGACCATTTTATATATTGAAAGTTCAAGTTTTATATGAAAATTTATAATTTTGTGCCAAACCGTATAAATTGAAAAGTCTCTCAATCTCCATCTGCTTGTAGGGGATTCTATTACACTTTACTATTATCATATATATATATATATGTATCTACTGTTATATTTATACGCAAGTTATAATTACTTTCCAGTTTTATATGACAAGTTTTAATTTCGTGCCAAATTGCATATTTTGGAAAATATATTCTTATCGCTTCTGCTTCTGGTGGACTCATACAATTACCGAATTAGGATTTTCTTCAAATTGTGACCATTTTCTATATTGAAAGTTCAAGTTTTATATGAAAATTTAAAATTTTGTGCGAAACTGATATATAATTTGAAATGTTTCTTCATCTCCCTTCTGCTTGTGGCGGATTCTACTACATTTTACCATTATCTACTCTTATATTTATACTCGTTATAAATACTTTCCAGTTTTATATGACAAGTTTTGATTTCGTGCTGAATTGCATATTTTGAAAAATATGTTCTCACTCCTGCTTTTGATGGACTGATACAAATACCGAGTTAGGATTTTCTTCAAATTTTAATAATTTTCTATATTGAAAGTTCAAGTTTAAAACTAAAATTTATAATTTTGTGCCAAACTGTGTATATAATTTGAAATTTTTCTTGTATCTCCCTTCTGCTTGTGGCGGATTCTGCTACATTTTAACATTATCTACTATTATATTTATACTCAAGCTATAAATACTTTGCAATTTTATATGACAAGTTTTGATTTTGTGCCAAATTGCATACTTTGACCAATATGTGCTTCTCGCTCCTCATACAATTACTGAATTGGGATTTTCTTCAAGTTGTGACCATTTTCTATATTGAAAGCTGAACTATGAAAATTAATTTTAGGATCTCTATAATTTGAAAAGTATCTTAACTCCCTTCTGCTTGAGGCAGGTTCCATTACAATTTACCATTATTTACTTTTATATATTTACTCAAGTTATACATATTTTCAGTTTTTTATATGACAAGTTTTGATTTTGTGCTGAGTTGCATATTTTGAAAAATATGTTCACCTTGCTACTGCTAATGGTGGATTCCTACAATTGTTGAATTATAATTTTCTTCAAATTGGGATCATTTTCTGTATTGAAAGTTCAAGTTTTATACAAAAATTTATAATTTTATTCCAAATTATATAATTTAAAAAATATCTCAATCTCCCTTGCTGGTGGTGGATTCTATTGCAATTTACCATTATCCACTGTTATATAAGTTATAAATAATACTTTCCAATTTTATGACAAGTTTTAATTTCGTGCCAACTTGCATATTTTGAAAAACATGTTCTTTTCGCTCCTGCTTTTGATGGACTCTTACAATTACTGAATTAGGAGTTTCCTCAAGTTGAGACCATTTTCTATATTGAAAGTTCAAGTTTTATATGAAAATTTATAATTTTGTGCCAAACTGTATAATTTGAAAGGTATCTCTATTTAAATTTCAAGTTTTTAATCATGTGTCAAGCTGTATAATTTGAGAAATATCTTTATCACCATTATAATTTACAGATTTAGAATAGCAAAATTTGAGTTATTTTTCATCAGGATATAATTTATTATGCTGAAAGCTTTTAAAACATAGAGTTGAATTTAAACGTTAAAATGCATACAGTGCAAATATGCAATATTTATTACAAATAGGCAGGCACTTGATACACCATCATTCGCCTATACATCGGTCAACATTGTGAACCATTTTGCTGTCACAAATTATGCAAAATATAAGCTGTTTTAGGACGGATGCAACACTAAATATAAATAAGAACTTTAAAAATCACAATTTTTACATTGGATAAAAAGATGGATACAATATTTTATTTTCAAGTGGGGCACATGATTTCTTCATATAATATGGGTGTCATTATTATTTTAATTTTTATTTAAAAAACTTTCACTTTTTCAACCCGGGTTCAATCCAAAACTAATTGGGTGATATTATTCATTTACATTCCCGTATGTTCCACAGACTGTCTGACCAACATACTAAAATTTTATTTTGATAAAGTCATTTTTATGACAATTATCGTATGAACGGACAGACAAACAGAATGAATGAACAAAGTTATAAACACTTTTCAACTATATTGTAAAGTGTTACAAAGAATTTTTTTGCATCAAAATGCAGTTCTAGTTTCTAAAGTACTAGTGTATGGGGCTGAAAATTTCATATCAAAATAATTATTAGTTTCAAAATATTATGACATTTTTGAAAGTGTGAAATATATATTGAAATTTCATTATTATTTTAATTGTATTTAATCATACCTTGTTCTTTCAGGTTACTCTTTTCGTATTCATTATGAGTCCCACACACATAGTTTGTTGAGATTGTTTGAACCTCATCAATTGGAGATTCGTCATGGCTCATAACAGATTATTTAAAATATGTATTAAATGATCTATAAATGCATCTATGACTATTCAAAATACTAAGAAATTTGTATAAATATTAAGATTTGCTGTCTCAATAAAATGTTAAATTGTCCATCTGTGTTATTTGTTTTCTCCAAAATGCAACAATTTACTGAGAAGTAAATTGTGCTAATTTTTTCAATCGCATCCGTATATTTACCTTGTAAAATATTAACTTTGACTGTTTACCTTCTTTCACTTTTAAATATAAAATAGTGATTTGAAAGTGAAGATTATATATTTTTTTCAAAGTTAGTATGCAAACTGTTCGTGTAAACTTAGTGAAAACGTTTAAATCATAATATGTTAAAAATGAACAATTATGGTTGAATGTGTAAATTTTGCAGAAAATAGTAGAGGTTAAGACGAATTATATTATATAACCCAAAGAAATGAGGCCACATCACTGTTTTAGGTATTGAAGGTAATATATGTATTTTTTTCATCTTTCAAGCTAAAACCAATTGTCATCCAACCATATGTCGAAACATAGTTGCATAAAACGTAATTCTAAAATTTTCCAACAGTAAGTTCAAATATTGCTATTGTTTATACATTTGAGAAGAATTAGGAATTGCACATGAGTAATTTAGTAAAACTTACGACTACTAATTCAGAAATATATAAACATGTTGGTATAAAAATTTATAATGCTCTTAGAAAATCGATATTCTAAAGTAAAATAGACATTCATTAATATTAACCCATACTTAACAAAATATATAATATTAACGGGACTTAAAATTTATTAACTGAATACAAATTGTTTTTTTAATCATAAGGAAGATATTTTTATGAGAATAATCTCTTCACAAGCATCCAGGGAATGGGTAGTTTTATTGCAAAACATTGCCATTCATATTAAGAATGCATTTGTACTAATGTTATCTATAAGTATGAATGTAATTTTAACATGAAACTATATCAGATATCATGGGCATACAAGGAAAGAACATTTATAGCAAAAATGCAATAAATGAATTATCTATAAGTAAAAAAATCTGTGTTCTGTCTACAGGCAATAAAAATAAAGAGCTAGATATTAATACTTGCTTTACAATAAATAACATGAAACTAACAACTAGTGATGCGGTCATTTTAAAAAATGATGTCCTAAATATATTAAAAATCACAATATAAAATAAACAAATTGCTAAAATGTAATATCAGTATTTTTAAATAAAATAAAGAAAATGCATATCAAGCAAAATAAGATTATTTAGAAACGTTCAAACTCTAAAATCCATTTATCTCAAAATTATCTTTTTGGATTTAGTGTTTTTTCTTCTTGTGTACCCATGATATATTCTTCATATCAAGTAAAGTGATTTTGAAACTTGAATAGTAAGGAATGACAAGTACCCTAGCAATTTTTCATTTTCATGAATATTCTACAATACAATATTTTAGAATTGAGAGGTTTTTTGTTGAATGTCTATAAAAAGTATGCAGTTGAAAATATATGTATTCTAGGAATTTATAGTTATTTAAATTTACGATGAAAAGAGGAAAAAAAAAATTTAATTGTTAATTCTTTACTACTGCTTATAAAATTACAGAAGTTGTGTATTATAATTATCAGCTTTCAAGTTCAATGCAATTATTAGTTATTTTTTTAAATAATAAATAGCAACATGTGTTAACAGAATTTTATTTTGACTCATGGTTCTTTATTGCTATATGTAAGTTTCTATTTTAGAAACAAACTCCATGAAAGATGCTATCCTTTGACAGTATGGCCATATGATCTTGATAAATTAAATCTTCAATAGCATCACAAGAAAAAATTTCTAGTGGGAGGGTGTTTGGTAACCAAATATTTTGCTTTCTAATTCTCCATATATTGTTTCTTCGAAATTTAATGGATTCGGGGGGGGGGGGGGGGGTCATGACCTCCGAATTCCCCTCCTTGGCGACGCCACTGAATCTCTTCAAATGTATGTTTAAATTATCCAGTAAAAAGAAAGCATTGGTGTTTAAGTGTAATTTTGTTGTGCTCTATTAAAGTAAACAATATTTAAACAATAATAGGGGAGATGGAATTTTATATCCTATCACTAGTTGAGTGTGCACTTTTGTATTACTACATCTGAGTTAGGGATGACTATAAGACATTAAGTAAGGAACAATAGATCATTAATTAGAAAAATCTAGGCAATAAGCAAGTATTGTAAGAAAACATACTTGATATTTGTTAAACTTTTAGCATTTAAAGCAGAGAGTCAGCCACTTTTCCTTAGCTACGGTATTCGGTTTCAACTTTATCATTGTCGAAGGACTTTTGGCGTCCATGCCAAAATGCACCCTCCTCCCCCTATTTGTTTTTCAGAATCAGAAATTTTATTTTAATGATAAAGAAGGGTTTATCAACGAAAGTCCACCACCAACATATCGTAAAAACAATTACGCAAAACACCGTTAGAAGTTTCCAGTTTTTATTAAATTTAGACAAATACCCCCCCCCCCCCCCAAATAAATAAAGTGAAGTAAATCATAACAATAAATAATAAATAAATCATGCCTGTTTAAAATACGCTATCGAGTATTATCAAAATAGGTATGAATATGTTAACAGTCAAAGACGTTTTTATATTTAAAAAATTTTTTAGAATTGTTGCTATTTTTAAACACATTAATTCTGGTAAAATTGTTATAGAAATACTCAAAATAGAAACGTATTGCATGTAAAATTTGATTAATAACACTTTTCCTTCTAATCAAAATAAGAAGTATTATATTTTATGTAAAATATTACATTTAAAATGCGCGTTTTAAAAGTATAAAATTTTTCGAGACTCTCGGATAAAATCCGAGTTTGACAGTCGATAGCTTAAAGACGCATAGAAATGCGCCATTATAGCGATAAATAGCAAGAGAAAGTAACCCCGCTTCTCGCCAAGCACAGCCGTCGCTCCCACAGGAGCTTCAATGGCCGCTCTTGCGCCAGCCTGTATATATAGGAGCCTTAGTCCCACCCATCGCTATGCATATACAGAACCGTGACGTCACCTCCACCTTGACGTCCCCACCCACCACCTTCCCTGCTTCAGCGGGGGAGAAACGAAGCGTCACGCCGAGCGGAACGGCGAGAAATTTTAAATCATGACGTCTTTAAAATTGCGATCCTGAAGGCAATTTTTATTATTTCTGGACCAGATTAGACTTGTAAGAATGCCAGATGTTTGACCTTTCTGAAAATGTAAATTATTAGTCGAAATTATGAGTACTTTTCACGATGCGAGAATTTAAAAACCAAAAATCGTTTTCTTGAGCAAAAAGTGACTTTTGTTTTAAAATCTTTAAAAAATATTAGAAATCGAAATTCAGATTTGAAATTGATATATTTTTACTCGAAATTCTCTGCTCTTTCCGATGGTGTAATTTGTTTTTTTCTACGATGTTTGGATCGTGGAGAAAAAAGGGCAAAAAGGGCAAAAAACGGTCGAAATCGCATAAAACATTAAATAAATAAAAAAATAATTAAAATTTTAAAAATCGGTTTTCACGTGTCCCCTTCCCTCCCCCCCGGGTCTCCGATTGCCAAATTTCGTAGCTCTCCGACGCGCGGTCGCGAAACGAATAGTGTATAAGACAGACAGACACACACACACACACACACACAGACATTGCCTTTTATTATTTAAGATGGAACCTGGGCGGTTTCACAGCTTAGGCCGAAGAATCGACTGCAGAATATCGTCGACGTACAAGCGAGCCGCCAGATTGGCTTGCAGCACAACTAGAGGAGATAGGCTCTCTCACGACATGGCTCCCCAGACTGTCACAGACTGTGATGGCCGGGTGCTGCTCGGCATCACATGTGGGATCGTAGCGCTGACCAGTCCTCCCCCATACACGTATGCGGCGGTCATCAGCACTGAGGAGATGCGGGATTCGTTGCTATAGTCAACATGCCTCCAATCGGACACTATCCAGACCTACCGAGTTCGGCACCAAACCAGAAATATCTGCCTATGTTGATGGTTCAGTAGTAAGCGCCTTAATGGGCGTCGAATCTTAATTCCACCTTCTGATAGCCTTTTATAGATAATATCCATTCATGGGGGATATAAATGTCTTCGAATGGCTGATAGCGACGCTATTGGTATGGATGTGGCTCCTCTCCTGATTGCATAATCCTCACAAGCAGCAGTCTGTCTGGGGTATCCTGAGCCTCTGTGACAGTTACATGCGTCTTTTCTCTTTCATTTTTGTCAACACCGAGCAGCAACCATGTCTCTCCGACCAAGATGGCGACTGTAATACGTCTATTGGACCAACCAGTTTTCCCATAGGCATGTGATGCGATCTCTCTCTAAATCCAACTATTGTTATTAGCGCCTCGAGTATGTCTCAAAGGCATCTCTTTAAACAAATTTCAGTATCAAAGTTGAAAATCCAGTTCCAATTGTCCGTGAGTGAGAACACTGGTCGATTTAAATATTACATCATGTGTCGTTCTTATGCGCCCTATAACAGCAGTGGCAATGATAGCTTAATCGCATGTCGAGTTTCGCAGCTGTAGGTCAACTTTTTTATGGCTGCAGATATTTTTGCAAGAGATTATATATATATATATATATATATATATATATATATATATATATATATATATATATATATATATATATATAAATGTCACAATACCGGGAACTAAGGGTCACAATCCCCCTAGGCCTTTTTGAATTCCCTGTTGGCTTTTCCTTTTTTTTTTTTTTGATATTTCATTCGTAGATATTTTCTATTATATATATATATATATATAAATTAAAATAATAAAATAAAAAGTGCAGGAGTGCAAATCAGCAAACACAGCATCAAACAGCGGGTAATATAATAACGTGTATTTAATTACATTTAAAACAAAAAGTAAAAAGTTACGAGGAAGGGCTGGTAAAGTAGGCCATGGAATGACCAGGAAAAAGGAAATAAATCAATGAATAGTCTGCCAAAAACGTCTTCTGGGGCACATTTTAGTAGACAGATATACTAAAATAAGTCGTTTCTATGATTGCATGAAAACACTTGGTTAACATTTTATGCAATCTGTGCCCAACAACGGAATAAACGAGATTCACATAGAAACGACTCATGATGGCCAAATTCAACTTAAATAAATATCATAAAATAACACATAATCATGAAAAATATAGCGCACAAATGCACAAACATGCAGAAAAAAGGCAACTCACAAAGTTTGAATTGGCCGCCAGCCTGAATAAACGTCATGGGAGTCTCACCACGTGATCCAGCTTGAATGCTTACTCCGCGAAAAACCGCGATGGAATGGATAAGTTTAAAGGGAGTGGAAGTAGTTGTAGATCTTATATTGTATTTATATAATTTAATTAAATTACGAAAGAAAAACGTCTATACTAGATTTTTTTATAGTCCTTCCAGTACAATACACATCTGCGCTATGTTAAGCACGCGTGCTTCTTAACAGTAACGTAACAAATAATAAAAATATAAATATCTGCATTAATATTTTCAATTAGTGTATACTTTAAGCTTCTGAATTTTGAAAATAAATTAATTTAAAATAAAAACGGATAAGAAACGGTTAATGGCTGGTGCATGCTCCAATTTTGTCAATATCTTGAAATTTTGTAAATCAAAAACGTACTTCTGGAAGATAAATCAATGCTGTATATGATTTTCTACGATCATTTTATGTACAGAGAGCATTATTTTAGTTTTATTGAAACGACATAAGACTTTTAATACCAACTCATAAACGCAGCTTATATTACTACAACTTAAGATCAATCTGTTCTATAAAGAGATCCACTGAAGCAAATAACGTTCTTGTTAAATAAAGAATTCACAAGATAACTGTCTTCGGTCAATGATTTCAAATTTCGGATTAGACTAGACTGAATCACTTAAGCTTTACTGTTATTTATATCCATACGAGCACTGATTTGGTTAGAAAGGTGCAATTCAAAAGGGATTTTAAACAAATACAATCATGCCATTAACGGAATATCCGGGATATGTATTCGGGATTCAAGCCCGGCTTCTAGCTGTCACACCCGCAACCGAGCACCGGAATGAACCATTCAGATAAAATGAGTCACATAACTAGTGGAAAGACCCCTTATTAGTAGAACGTCTACGTTTGTGAATCTAAAAACAAATATCTCGTTATGGTCTTTGGCTCGGAAAACTGTTCATTTATAGAAAACTAACTAGTAATTAAATCTGTCAAAGACAGGGAAACTAACACTCTTAAAACATCAAACTGAAACTTTTTGTAATGTTTTACTCTTTTGTTTAACATTGGTGCTTAGCGTCGAAATTAGTTGTCTTAATTGAAAATTAGCCAAGCTAGGTTCAGCCCCGTAGTCGAGATTCAGTCTTTTATGTCCCCGATTAGGGCTCCCAGAGAATTCTGAGAGATTTTATTTTCCAATCCCTCCCCCTCTTTTTGGCTTCTTCTGGAGAAAAATTGAAAATCCTGCTCCATTAGATTCAGTCCAGTGGTCGATACTGTAGGTGTGCAAATATTTATCTTCTTTAGCAGGTAGAGGTCTTCTTAAGGGAGTGTGGAGACATTTAAAAAAGCCATAATCTCCGCCCTGGAGTGGATTCAAAATCGGACAATGTAAGTTCTGTCGTCTATGGTCGATACTACCAGTTTGCAGAGATTGATTCAGCCATTAAGGACAGACACAAGGGAGGCTTTTCGAGGGTCAAAAACCCCCTTCATTTTATCCGCCCTTAGGGGGTGACATTGAAAATCAGGTTCCATTAGGTTCTGTATTGCAGTCAACAGTATTAGTGTATAAAGATTCCGCTGTTTACGTCAGTGGAGGTCTTCTTGAGGGAGTGGAAACCCTCCATTTTCTCTGCCCTTACGTTACAAATCGAAAATTCAGCTCTGCTGTGTACCGTAGGTGATACTATAAGTGAGCAAATGTTCAGCTTTCTAGGTTACCAGACTTCGTCGGGAGGGTCTTGAAAGATAAAAACACTTTAGAATATATTATATAGCGATTATTTCTAACATTTACTTGTAGTAAAGTGTATACTCTCATTTTAGCGCACACTGACACCAAATTTCTTTTGAATATGCATTTAAAATTTTTAATATATATTTTAATAGTTCAAAGCAGTTGAGAATAGTACATTGAAACCTGCGATATATAACTATTTCTAAATATATTCCACTATATCATACACATGAAATGTAATGACATAGTTTTATTAAAACCATTCAAAAGTTAAGCTACATAAATACAAGAAATGTGTGTAAAAGGGACAAAAGATCCTTATTCTAGCATATTTTTTATTTTTTTATAGTTACAAAGTAAAAAATGAATTTTATAAAAAGAAAATATACAGTTCTAACCGAATTTCCTAAATTAAAACTTGTTTTCTACTGTCAAGAAAAACTTTTCACTTGCATTTTCCATTTTTTACCTGAAAAATAACGGTCTCTAGTCCTGTATTTTTTATTTAATTACTTTTACGGATAAAATATATACCATACGAACTCCGGAAAAAACTTTTAAACAGTATATATTTTTTATTCTAAACAATTTCTATATTTTAATGCGAATTGATTTTACCAAATAAAGTTACTCAAATACATGTTAGGTTCTATAAATTAAGAGATTTAAATTTAATAAAGTATCCTGAAAATTAAATCTAAGGAAACAAGTAGACGAAATCATACGAGAAACATTTCACACTGTCTTTTTGTCCGTGTGGGTCCGTAAGTCCTTCCGAGAGGTTGGTGGTAGGGGAAGGAGGGTACGGTCCCTGTGGATGCCTCCCCACTGGGTTCCGGTCTAAATTGGATGGCACTTCCCGGCCGTCCAAACAGTTACCTTACACCTTTCTGGTAGGTCGGACGGTCTGGGTAACAACAACAACAACACTGTCTTTTTGTCCGTCCTCTCTCACAAAAATTTGAAAATGGAATTGGTCGAAAATTATCATGTACAGCATTCTAAAAATCTAATTCACTTTCTTACGTGAAAACACATATAAAATGACTTTTCGCTTGAAACAACTACAATCTTAATTATTTTTTTAGCGTCAATTAGCCAGGTTTTCCTTCTCTGTAAACATCATAAAAATGTGCCAGCACTCTATAATTTATTAGAAATGTGTTCCTGTGGATCACGAAGAAAAGAAATTTCTTGATTTCGGACTTATATTACGGCGATAATTGAAGCGCTTTTGATTAATGCCATCCGACAAAGCATTCTACCAAAATTTCAAGAACGTAAAAATTCTTTATAACTAATATTTGAAGCATTCTGTTATTTTCAGCGCAAAATTGTAGCAAATGAAAAACAATTAAAATATAATTACAGTAAAGACTACATTTTTAATAAAAAGTATTTAATAATCCTGCATTTAAGAAGTATAAAAGGTTATAAAAAAAGCAGAGCACGTTTGGACGTCACAACGTACCCCATCAGTGGTAATACAAACAAGAAAGATCAATCATGCTTAAAGCATTGATTATGAAACACTTTCAAACTTCAATGCAATTTTATTTAAGCAAGTCTAAAATGCAATACATTCCTCGGTAATATTTTGAAACTTATCACAATACTGCATTAATTTATTATATTTGAAAACTTAAACCTTCATCGAAAAAAATGAACTTCATTCAAATGACGGCATTGAAATATAAATTGCCTGGTTTAAACATCTCTAAAATGTTATACATTCCTCGGTAATAGTTTTAGAATTATCATAATACTACGATAATTTATTATATTTGAAAACTTCATCGAAAACAACAAAAATTAATTCAAATGACGTCATAGAACAAATAACACGCCTGGATCTCTCTATAAAAACAGGATTTCATTCATAACTTTCTCCCATTCATTCAATTCATCCCAATACTATAATAATTTATTTTATTTAAACATTTTGTTTAAGACCATGGAGCTACAAAAAATTAAACTCTATGCTTGAAACTTCATCGAAAAAAATCGCCCTTCTCTTTATGAAATCAATTAATATTTCATTCATATCAGCCATGAAGACTCCATGGACTAAATTATTTTGTGTTAAAAAAATACAGGAATTCTAATACAACTCATTCTATATATTTTGCTGTTTACATTTTACATAGGTGAAAAATAGGCTTAGTTGTAGAAATAATCAAATTTAAATGAGCATTTAAACTCAAATATATTGTCATTGCGTTGTTTCAGTATGTAGATGCACAGAATTTAAGCAAAAATAAAGTAGTTTTAGGACGGATACAACACTCAATATGAATTAAAAAGAACTTTAAAAAATCACGATTTTGAAACAAGATGGATGCCATATATCATTTTGAAGTGGGTCATGTGATCGTTTCATATCATGGTCACGTGATCGTTTCATATAAGAGGTGTAATTATTATTTTAATTTTTATTTAAAAAGCTACTGAATATATTTCGCTGAATTTTTTTTTATATATTTTATGGAACAATTTGAATATTACCTAAAATTTTCGAAGCAATTTGTGAATTTTAAATCCGCTTAAAAAATGTTTGAAAAATTAGGTCCCATAGGGCTCAATGTATTTCATTTTTTCGATCCGGGTTCAATCCAAAACTAATTGGGTAATATTATTCATTTATATTCCCATAGGTTCTACAGACCGTCTGAATAACATACTAAAATTTCATTTTGATTAAGTCATTTTTACGGCAGTTATCGTGCTAACGGACAAACAGACAGACAGACAGACAGAATGAACAAAGTCATAAACACTTTTTAACTTTGTTGTAAAGTGTTAATAAAACATGAAAGGCATGATCTGTTATGTACAGACTGAAACAGCAAAACAAAATTTGCTAACAACATTTCATTAACTATGAAATCTTGTGAAAGCCGATTTCGTAGTTCTTTGAATGTTGGTACATTGTATAAATGAGGTTCCAATCAAAATACGTCAAAATAACAAACACGTCAAACGTCGAGGCACAACAAACTCGACTCATTGAAAGTTTTCATTTTTAAAATATTCCTGATATTTGGTAGGTTCTGTATTAATCTTGAGCCGTTAGGGGTGATATTTTAACACTGTAGTGCGATAATCCATCTAGAGAACATGACAGATAACGCTATGAAAAACTCAAACAAAGTAATTAAGCAACGTAATTAAGCAATTAAGACGAAATGAACTCATGGCGTCCGCATGATTTCAGGTTTGTTACTCAAAAAGAGAATCCAACGTATCCTCGACACAAACGTATGCTGCTTTGTTTTATTAATTTGTTAAGCACTTCAAGTTTTCTCCTAGCCTTTGTACAAAATACTTTTACTTATAAATAATGTTATAGAATGGGTATTCACAGTTGAATGCAATCATATCAAAATATGCTCGCATTATATGACAAATCTGACAAAATATACTGCATTCAAAGGACTCACGTTTTTCAAAATGAAATATCAAACTAAAGTACACGTTTAACATATAAGAAACAATCTAAATATGACCTCTATTTATGCTTAAGATAACTGCATACAAATTTTAGACAAAATAAAATGTATTGCTTAATCGTATGAAAATACTCTAATAGGGGAAATATTAATATTTATATTCTTCGAAATTCATTGACTATAACAATGTTTTCTGTTTTGAAATTTCTATATTTTATTCCACATATTTTAGCATGGCTCAAATTAAATTCAAAGACCCCATTGGTGTTTAATTATTAAACTTATTCTATTTCCAATTTTAGTGCTTCAATTTGTAATTGAACTATATAATCTAGAAAATGTTTAGATTTTTATTTTATTAGCTAAATAAAGATAAAAATTCACTTAAAGGGTCATTATACCATTCTTCTGCTGAGAAAGTTTCAGGAGATTTTTATTAATTTTTTCACGAAATGTTAAGCATGTAAGAATGGAAAAACATATTGTGAGGTAAACTCGGTTAAAAATAAAACAAAGCAACGAATCTAGTGCTTCATTTAAAAAAATGTCATGATAAAATAAAATTATGATAAAGTCATTGGTAACAATGCCTTTTGATTTATTTGGCTAAGAAATAATATCCAAATTTGAAAAAACAATAATGCAAAGATTTATATGTATCCTTTAAACCACAGAAAATGTTTTTTTTCCACGAGCTAATAATGAAATCCTATGGCTTTAATTTAAAAAATGCTTTTCAACAATCCGTACTAATTCGGATATTAATTCCGAAATAAAATACAGCACTCTAGAAATATCCTAAACAAGAATTTGTTTCAGTTGTCATGAAAGCGTTATTTGTTGCTTTCTTTCTCAGTAACTTTCTCTCAGAAAAGAATAAAGTGTGGCTATAGTTGAAAGCAGCCCCTTCCCATTTGCCAATAATCTTCTGTCAGTGTGAGAAAGTGAACCATAATGCTCTAATCCCCATGGAAATGTCCTTCAGCGTAAAATATGGATTCCTAGAAGCACAGAAAAAAATAGCCGTAGAGTTATTACTTGCAAGATGCTAATGTACAGTATATTTAGAAGTTTCTCGACAATAAGCAAGCTGAAATAAAAATTTTGATTTACATTTTGTTGACACCTTATGTACTATAAATTTACACTTACATTTTGTTGACAAGTAATGTACTATAAATTTACACGTTATGTGCTATAAATTTACACTGAGACAAACAATGCAATGTACTATAAATTTACACTAAACTAGATGAAAAGTATTGCGAAGAGTAATTACAAAATATCAAATATCAAAAATCAGTGAGTATTTTCTTAAATTTGGAGATTAAATTGTGCGTACGATTGGGTATTGTTCAAAGCTTGCTTATGAAAAACTTGTTTTTTATATGCAAAAAATGTGTATGTTTTGTATGTGTAAAAACGTTTTTTATATGTTTTAAATAACCAATATAAATTAACTAGAGTGTAACTCAACTCGATTTTCTCATACTAGAATTCATTTTTCTCAAATTTTACAAAATACATTTGAAAAATATGTATCGTAGATCCAAATCTCCCCGGGGGGTAAGTTGTCCTTCCCCACAAGGGGGCTGATAAAGTCCCAAATAAAAACTGTTTCTTGGCTAATTTTCACAACGATTGAAACTATTAAATATCGGGATCATCTTATCAAAAATAAACCCTTTTATGTATGATTATGTCAAATATTGTCTTATGCTGTCATGTTAGAAAAATATAAAATGTCGAATACATTTTGAAATTTTGGTTCGACTTTAAAACAATTCTATGAACTTTTACATTTTTTAATAACAAAGCCGGATATAGAGTTTCCTGAAAATCCATTAATATTTGTGGCCGCTATTGTGTACGCAAAAAATCGACCATAGACATGAGACAGACAGACGGACATATCTCTAAAAATAGTCAAAACGTGTTCAGAATGTCTTAAAACATATATTTTCATCAAAATCTCGAAATCGGAAATTTTCATGAAAACGATACTTTATCAATACTACGTATGAGAAAGTGAAAACACAAAAACGCACATGCACAAAAAATCGGTAACTAATAGAATAAATATGATGTGGGCAGCACATAACTTTCGCTGCAGATTCATATATCCGTTCTCTTTATTTCTTCAATAATTCATTTTATTGTACAAAGTAGCACTCATAAATATATTAAATTGCACAAATATTGAATTTTTAATTGAGTTTTCGTTTCCATTTAGTAACTGGACTTACTTTAAAACTTGGCGTAGCAAAAATTCGAAAAAAATTAAAATATCTCGAGAAGGGCAAATAATAGAATAATGTAGTTGATCTTATTCTTTTCATCGTCATAAATTACGTATAAAATAAACATTTATTTGATATATTTGAGCATACGCAGTATTTTATGTTAGATTTTTTCGAGTTTTGCGGGCCATTCCGCAAAACAAGGCAAGTTAATTTTCTTTCCATCGTACCAAAATCTAATCAGCACAATGGTAATCCACAAGTGACTTATATCTACCAAATTTTATATAAATTTAGTCTATTCATTTTTCAGCTAGACTTGACACAGGCAATTTTTGCGGGCCATTTCGCAAAAAAAAAAAAACCAGGTTATTTTACCCCAAATCGTACCAAAATTTTATCAGCACTAAGGTCACCCACTAGAAACTCACCTATTAAATTTTATGAAATTCAGTCAATTAATTTTTTGGTTAGAGTGGATACATACATTGCACAGACAGACAGACACACAGACACTCACACAGACGTCACACTAAATATAGTTTTTTCGTGTTCTAGAGGTCCCAAAACGTGTAGATCCGTTGAAAACTAGAGTTTTAATTTTCGGTATGATTTCAATACTTTCCCTATACATTAGCATGTATTGCGGGGAAAGTAGAAATACTAAAAAAATAAGCTAACATTTTCCCATATTCATACAATTTTTTTTATTTTTTATTCATTGATTATTGCTTTATTTTGTACTAGTTAATTTTTGTTTTTCACTAATAATGCGCTTTTTAATTTACTGATATTAAAACATGGAGGGAATTGTTAGATATGAACCGTGCATTTTCAGAATAGATATTTATATTACAGTTTTACCATACTGAACCATATCTATGTGTATTGCATGTTACTGGAACAGAAGAGAGCAATGTAAGAAACATTTCTTATTTTTGTAATTTTAACGTAGTAGAACGAGTAATAAGTATTTTGTGGTGTTGAAAGTTGTTCCTAGATTACTGGGAAGTTCCTTAGTTTTCGAGAGAATAAACTATGATACTGTGCGCATGCCCAAAGGTACTCCATACTACTTTTTATAATTCCATTTCAATAAATATATTTAGTCCAATTTAAAATATATACAATTTTAATATATCCATCCTTTACTAAAACCTCTATACATTATTAAATAAATATTGAGCAGTTTCTAAAACACAATTTATTTTACAATAATTTACTTAAACTGCTGTAAAAACATTTTAGTAATAAAACACCATACAACAAAATTCAATCTGTTATTACATCATACTTTTTATGATATTTTACTAGTAAATATTTTTATTCACAAACACACAATACATTATTAAATAAAAAAGCATAAAATGACCAATAAATAAAATGTCAATTTCCCTTAAAATAACACGTTGAAGTTTCCATTCATTTGCGATGGGAAATAAAAAGATATTAAAATTAAAATTGTTTATTTAAAGTATTTTATAGGTTTACTATACATTTATTATAAGGTAGGTTCACACAGCCTCAAGTGTTTGCAATTGTGTCACCCTTAATGAATTCAAGAAGAAGGAATAAGAACCACCAGACAACATAAGTGTACAATCTGTAGAGACGAGGAACTTTGGTTCACAGTCCGTCAGCCAGAAAATACAACGTGCTAGTAAGCAGTAGTCATTTTTATTGTAAACAATATGGTCGATCATACTTGTAACTCCATGTGGTGAGGCAAAATTTACATAAATACAACACTAATACTTACCCATAGTGTCCCCCAGTTGACTCTGTAAAGGTATAGCCGGATCTGAATAGATCAAAGTACATTGCGTGAATACCGAAAAAAACCAGTCGATTTGTGACCACTAACACATTTATTTAAACACATAAATTATCAAACATTAATAATAATACAAACACTATACACTTAAACGTACCAAGCTTGACCTCGGGGTTTACGGGATTGTTATGGTAATTGCTACTTCAAATTATCATTAATTAAAATTCAATTTGTCCAGTCAGGGAAATATCCCGAAACTTGAAATTACATTGACACTTAGATTAGATTAACATATAAATATACATTACATCGCAATTGAAACTTAAAGGACACAATACCTCCACCACAGATGAAAGGGTTTGTAATTCCTAAATTAGATCATTCGCAGTTCATAGGAAGAGGACTTGAGTAGGCGAGAAGACACAGTTAACCAGGTATACACGGATTTGGGAGATATCGCTGAATCTAGATTCCATCACTGATTGGGGAACACTGTCCGCTATACTCTCCATAGCCCAATTGGCGGTTGGCCCAGTGATTCTTGGAGGTCCGGGAACTACGTGCAGACCGATGCCGGTTGGGTCGCATCCCGACTAAACTTCATGGTGTTTGTCTCACACATACCTAACCGATGACGGTTGACGCACTTAGTTGACGTGGATTGTACGCTTCAAATGGGCCCAGGCTGGGTACACCGCAAACACTCCGTGCCATGTACACGTCCGTAAAGTGAGATGTACACTGAGCTGCCGATTATCATCCTTGCAGTCCACACACTTGTCACGGCGTAGAAGCAGTTGAAAGGATCCAAAGGGTAGCCCAACTACGTCGTCTATTTTAAGAGCAGTGTGGTACTGCGTATCAAAAGGGGTGAAATCCTCGCTGCGCCGATGATCGCCACTGCCCGATGATATTGCAAAACTCGATCAGGTTCCGCCCTAGCTCTATTTGGTTTGAACGGCCATAAACTTAATTTGCTGAATGGTCGCACCTGACTACTTGAGTATATGTACTCACATCAGGGTACAAAAGGTGTTGGTTCCGTACTATATGCATAGGGCTGCCTCTTGAGAGTGGCAGTGGATACCGGTGCCTAAAATTGCGTCAAAGTGCATTTCAGATCGGGCTTCAAAACAAGTGCACATTCACTTGGAGACCTTCTCTAACGAAATTAGAATGGAGTCTAAATTTTCCATTTTAAAGTCGAGTCCCTTCAGATTTTGAAGAGGGAGAAACAAAATGGGGTGGAAAGTTTTCTTGTCGGCACATTCGTCATTTCACTTATGTGGGAGAAATGAGTGGTGCCAATTCCGGCCAAATTATTGGATTGCATAGTGACGCTCATTTCATATGCTTTCCAATAACATTCGATGACCGGAGGAATTACCACAGCCGAGAGGTCTCGTCCGGGCCCAGGAATGAGTTAACACTTGACAGGGGATATAAATTTCAAGAGATTTGTAGTTTTAAATTTGACATTTGCTACGACATCTCTTTTATGAACATTTACAAATTCTGTCATATTCCACTTAAACCTGAGCGCCAAACTCTCCCATCTTGTTTGTGAGGAGGCATTGTGCAGCAAAAACATACCATACACATTACCAAGATTGCATACTTACTGCCCCCTTTCTTTCACTAGGCGAGCCTGGTGAGCAGGAACATTATTTGTGCCATGTGCAAATAATATGTTATGCTTCATAACACTCCATAAATACGTTTTGTAATTCATGAACCATAAAATTTAATATTCATGTTAATATATTACTGAACTCATGCTATCTGCTGTATTTAAAACAGTAGTTATATTTTTGTATTATTATCTTTGTGATTAATTATTTGCTATAAGTCAGTATTGCTGCTTTACTTGCAATTTCGTTTCTGCGAAGAATTATGGTTTGGATGATGTTGGATTTCTAATAATGACAAAAGTACACAGAAAAGGTGATTACTCTTCATACAGGTATTCCCACTACTGTTAACACTAAAGTGAAACTTCATTTCGAGGATATGATTAGTACGCTATTTAAGACTTAACCAGCTACAAAAACTTGAAAAGCCATCTACTGCAGTATACTGTGGCTAAGAAAGATTTCTTTCCATATGTTTGTTCTCTCTACATGCGAAGACAATAAAACATATATTTAATTTTTTCTGTAGAATATAACTTGGTTGTACGTTTGCAGTGAATTCTCTTGTATGCAAATAATGTGGTGAAATTGTCTTGTATGCAATTTTATCACTTAATGACGACGTTGTGTACAACGGTGCATTACAATTTCCCCAGTCGTAACATTTATTATTTTTTAAATGATTTAAATTATATATATTTTTTAAATATAAAAATTATTTTAAGCATTAGTTTATTCTAGGAGACAGGTACTGATGCAAGCTATATGATACATTTAGAGAAGTAACTAAATATATATTTAGAAAATTTATAAAAAACGTGCAAATGTTAGAGTTCTGAAATTAAGCATATTTATCTTACTTTTCATTATACATTTTATTAGAATATCAAATAGAAATGAAATTCGCACAAAAGTTTGAAACAAATGATTCAATAAATGTTTTAAAAATTTGCAGTTGTGAACAAAATTTTTATACATTCGTCATAAGGAAGAAGCGCATTAATTTCAAAATTTGGAAAATGAAACACAATTTTTAATATTTGATTTCTTATTCTTACAAAAATTAGTGTAATTAAATATTGTTATGTTTTCTGTTAAATATTACAAGTAAAGCAATATTAATTTATATAAAACTTTCATACGCATCAATTGCGAGAACAAAACATCTAAGTATTACTCCCATTTTCTTCGTCTATTTTACATAGTATTGCTTAGAATAAAATTAATATTTAAAAGCATTTGGAAATGGCTTTGAATATATTAAAATACAAAAATAACATACATCTTCGGTATTTCATTTATATTAGAGAAATTGTTTTAACAATTTTGCAACAAAATTAACCTTTATTACAGGAATATACATAAAAAAGAACACACAACTCAGCGCATTTTAGAGTATTACTAAATACTGCTTTAGATGATTCAAACAATTTTCACTTTTCAACAAAAGTAAATTTTGTGCATTAGTTAAAGAACAAAGAACAATTTCAACCTATGTAAAATTTCCGACAAAAATTGTTATAATCAAATTAGTGAGATAGTTCTGCTTACTTTAAAAAAATGCCGACCAGGCGGTGAAGTGCATAGCGTCTTCGGCTGCTGTCTTGAGGGCTCGGGTTCGAATCCCGAGTAAGGCATTGATGTTTCTTGAGGATAAAGTCAGTCTTCCGCCTTCTGGGTCCTTGTCAAAATGTGAAGATGTACCCCCTCCGACCTTCGCCAGTGATGCGTTCTAGTAATAAACTTTGTTCTCTCGTCTTGTGTCTTTCTTCGTTCTTTCCTGCGTCACTGGTCCTGAATCAGCTCCGCCGAAACAGGAGGTCATCAGTAACAACAACAACTTAAAAAAAATTCGTCAAAATAGAGACTTTTAAAAGCCTTTTTCTATATATTTATTTATTACATTTCTTCACCTTTTTCATTTACACAGGCATTAATTGGAACACCAGACGTACTCACTCTCAGGTAAGTTACATTCAAGTAAAAATAATCTCTTCATAAATTAAGGTAAATAATTTCTGTTTGTTCCAAATAAGGAATCTATGTTTCCTTCCTTAGAAGATTTCAAGGGGATCATTATCACTCTACGACGTTCTTTATCACCCTGACAACAGATTATTCGGTAAATGGGCACTTGATGCATACTGCGTAAAAATTGTGACTTCTTCTTTGTTCAGAATAATCAATATATATAGCACCTATTACCACATCCCATATAATCAGTAACAGGTAATATCTAGACAACTGCAATGTTTATATATAAGTGCTTATCAAATAATATTAATTTTATTTCTTTTGATGGTGTTTTGTATATTACATGTCCAATATAAAAAGATGGCAAATATATTTTCGTTCTGAGTGGGATTTTTAACAGAGATTTCCATACTCCCAATGATTCGACTGGAGATCTATATTTACGTTATATGATAAAAAACTAAGACCATCATGTCTTATCAAATGTTTACCTAAAGATAGATCCTTAAAACTGTCATTCCTGATCTTCTCGTGTTTAGTGTCTTCGGCGACCAAAAGACAGACTGCTTTAATCCGAACTATTGTCATTGCCTGCGAAATATTGCAATCAGTTAATAAGTGAAGTTTAAAATTTATTTGATTAGTACTTTAAATCTAACAAAGAGATCCAAGAATTATACTTTAAAACAACATTCTCTCATTCTCTATTTCTCTTCTGTTTAAAAATTTAAAGAAAATATTTCTCTTGAGTATAAATATGTAATGCAAAAACACACAAGCTAACAAAATTTAACAAATACTTGGATAAAACTGAATATTTTAGGCGTGAAACAAAAGAACGTAGTATAAGAATATCTTATTATATGAATAAGATTTTATTGGTGAATAGCTAAATAATAATATAGGAAAATATTTGTTTCTCTCAATGTTTTCTGAGTATTTTGTTTAATTAGATGACTTTTTGCCTTACTAACTTTGACACAGATAAATATATATAAATTTAGAATAGCTAAATTTAAATCAACTAAATTAAAGTACCTAGTGAGTGGTAAAAGAATAATTTAATACTGAACATAAAATGATTAAAATTTATTTTTACAAACTGATGTTGTTATTGATATTTTGAATTTTTTCGTTAATCTGTTTTCTTTCAAAATAGCCAGTGGTGAAGTATCACTGGAGAGGTAGACAGTGCATACCACAATAATTTACGATCAAATAACTTTTATTTTATTTATATCTTATTCGAAAAAAACCTATAAAATGCTTTCTTTGTAAGGAATATTCAGATACGTTTAACTCCAACTGGAACCAGACACTCAAGTGCTGGTGTATTTTTTCAGAAAAAACATCTCTCAAAATGGTTACCCTTTTCGGTGATAATGCATTGGGAATGGAACTAAAAAGAATACGCGTGCAATTATAGTTATATCATTTAACTAACCTATAGTCCCAGGAAGACATAAGCTGCGGGAATTTTTAGAGAAGTAAAGAACCCCTTTCACGAGGAGATTTCCTTTCTACTTTTCAACACTTTACAACATAGTTGAAAAGTCTTTACGACTTTGTTCATTATGTCTGTCTGTCTGTCCGTTAGCACGATAACTGCCGTAAAAATGACTTTATCAAAATGAAATTTTAGTATGTTGTTCAGCCGGTCTGTGGAACCTATAGGAATATAAATGAATAATATCACCCAGTTAGTTTTGGATTGAACCCGGGTTGAAAAAATAAAAAACATTGAACCCTACGAAACCTAATTTTTCAAGCATTTTTAAGCGAATTTAAAATTCAAATGTTTTAAGAAATATTCAAATTATCCCATAAAATATATAAAATTTTCAGCAAAATATATTCGGTAGTTTTTTAGATAAAAATTAAAATAATAATTACACCTTTATATGAAGAGATCACGTGACCATTATATGAAGAGATCACGTAACCCACTTCAAAATAAAATATGGCATCCATCTTGTGTCAAAATCGTGATTTTTAATATTATTTTTAATTTATATTTAGTGTTGTATCCGTCCCAAAAACCGCTTTATTTTTGCTTAATTTCTGTGCATCTGTATTCTGAAACACGCAATTACAGTATATTTGAGTTTAAATATTCAATGCCATCCATCTTATATGTTAAAATTGTGACTTTTAAAGTTCTTTTTAAGTTATATTTAGAGTTGTATCCGTCCTAAAACCGCTTTATTTTTGCTTAATTTCTATGCATCTGTATTCTGAAATAACACAATTACAATATATTTGAGTTTAAATGATCATCAAACTTTGATTATTTCTACAACGAAACCTGATTTTCACTTATGGAGAATATAAACAGATTAGGCTGCAAGATGAGTTGTATAAGAATTGCTGAATTTCTTTAACTCAAAATTATTTTGTTTTGGAGTCTACAATATAGCTGATATGGATGAAACATTCATTGATTTTACATAGAGAAGCAGACGATTTAATGGCAGACTTTTTCGATGAAGTTTTATGCATAGTGTTGAATTACTTTTACCCCCATTGATTTAAGTTTTTAAGTAGAATAAATTATTGTAGTACCGTGATGAATGAAATAAAAATACATGAATGAAATATTACACAGAAAGCCACAACAGTTTTTACACAGAAAGCCAGGCGATTTATATTTCGATGACGTACGTCATTTGAATCAAGTTCTTTTTTTTCGATGAAGTTTTAAATTTTCAAATAATTAATTATCGCACTATTGTGATAATTTTAAAAATATTACCATAGAATATATCGCATTTTAGAGATGCTTAAATAAAATTAGAGTTGCAAAGTGTTTCATAATCAATGCTTTATGTATGATTGATCTTTCTTGTTCTTAATTTATTTATTTATTTATTTGCCTCAATCGCTTCGCTTCCGGAAACATGCTGTTTACTGCCCGGAGATTCTAGAGTGAAATTTTGAAAGTTAATAGAAAGTTATAGGGATTTTCACAGTTTTGATAAGTAATTTTACTGTAAGATTCATACATTCAACTTATAATAAGTTCAAAAGTATAGCTTGGTGAGTCACTTTCTTAATTCTTTTCCTTGATTTTTCTTTTCCCTGCGATACATAATAATGTATAGAGAAGTATTGGAATCGTGTCCAAAATCGTAACTCGAGTTTTCGACATGTATTACGCGTTTTGGGACCTCTAAAACACGAAAAAATCTTTTTAGCGGAACGTATGTGTACGGTGGGGCGCAATACATGTGTCCACTCTAACTGAAAAACAAATTGACCAAATTTCATAAAATTTTATATGTAAGTATGTCGTACGTGACGCTGGTGCTGATTAGATTTTTGTACGATTCAAGATATAAAAACCCGCCTTTTTGCGACATAGCCCGTAAAAATCCCATGTATCCACTCTAAATAAAGCACTGGTTGACCAAATTTTGAAAAATGTGGTAGATAAGTCACTTGTAGGATATCTTCCTGCTGATTTGATTTTGGTATGCTTCGGAAAAGAAGAACTAGCCCTTTTTACGAAATGACCCGCAAAAATCTAAAATAAAAAGACTACGTATGCTACTAACCCCATTAATCTAGAACTAACCGTTCTCGAGGTATTCTTTTATTTTTTGCATATTTGTTACGCCGTCTTTAAAAAAATGTCCAGTTACCAAATAACAATAAAAATTGAATTAAAAGGACGAATTCAGTGTTATTTTATGCAATTAAACTCAATTTAATGAATTATTAAAGCAATAAAGAGAAAATGAATTTGTGTCTGTAGGGAATGTCATGTACTGCTGACATCAGATTTTCATATACTCGTTGAAATAGTTTCCCGATCATTATGTTTTTCCGCAATTATCGTGTTTGAATCTATTCCACAGAGAAATACAAAACCAGTGTTCCGCTGTAACAGAAATATTGCAAAATGGCATTGATGACAAAATGGCATGATTTAATTTTATTGTACTTCAAATATTATATTTTTTTATTCGTAATTTTGTGAAAATATACAGCATGAAATGATTTTTTTGTTGTTTCATGTCTCCAAAATGATTTTATCACGCTCCCATACTGAAAATAACATCGACATTGTGAGGGCATCGGTTAAACATCACAATAATACAAAATGAAAAAAATCTGGTGTAGGCAGCAAATGGCTTTCCCTACATAATGCAATGAATTTACTTCTTCCCCAGTAAAAAATTATGTATAAGAAACATTGCATAATGTTTTTAGCATTGAATTGTACATTTGGTTCTTTTCTGGATGACAACATGTAAAAGTATTTCCAAGTATCCAACTAACTTATACAAGTATTTTGCCCGGACTTGACAATTATCGATATTGATAGCATCCGTAATAAGCCATACACTCTATATATTATAATGATTTAATTAATTCATCGATTTGACGACATTTCCTTAATTTTCCGTTATTTTTGCAATTTTAACGATATTTTTGTAAATTTAGTACCATTATAAAATTATTTAAGTTGGCGATACTTCGCCTGATTAGTCGCCAGGCTGCCAAATTACAGACGTTACAGATACACGGAGAGAAGGGTTTTTCTTATATATAAAAAATCTGATGGTGGCAGCACATAACTTTCCTTATATAATGCAATGAATTTACGTCTTTCGCAGTTAAAAATCTGATGTGGGGAGTACATGACTTTCACTGTAGACACAAATTCATTTTTTCTTTATTTCTTTAATAATTCATTAAATAAGGTTTAATTGCACAAAATACCACTAAATTCACACTTTCAATTCAATTTTTGTTTTTATTCGGTAATTGGAAATTTTTCAAAAAACGGCGTAACAAAAATGCGAAGAAACTCAAATTCTCGTGAACGGTTAGTCCTAAAGTAATGGAGTTGGTCTTATTCTTTTTCTCATCAAAAATTATGTATAAAACAGGCATTTAATTGATACATTTGAGCATACGTAGTCTTTTGTTTTAGATGTTGGCGATTCTTGCTGGCCATTTCGTAAAAAAAGGCAGGTTGTTTTTTTCAATCGTACGAAAATCTAATCAGTACCAGAGTATCGCACAAGTGACCTATCTACCGAATTTTGTGGAATTTGATCAATTAGTATTTTAGCTAGAGTGGATACATGCGATTTTTGAGGTACATTTCGCAAAAGAAAGGCGGGATAAGTTTTTACGAATTGTACCAAAAACTAACCAGCAACAAGGTCACACACAAGTGACTTACCTACCGAATTTTATGAAAATTGGTTCATTAGTTTTAGAGACAGATTGAGCACATATACATTGCACGGACAGACACACACGCACAGAAATCACGCTAAAGTAGTTTTTTCGTATTCTAGAGATCCCAAAACGTGTAGATCCATTAAAAATTCGAGTTGCGATTTTTGGTATGATTCGAATACTTTCCCTATATATTACCACGTATTGCAGGAAAAATAAAAATTTGCTGTAGACAGCACATGATATTCTCTGCAGATTCATATTTACGTTCTCTTCATTTCTTCAATAATTCATTATATTGAATTTATTTGAACATATTAACAGCCATAAATACTTTAATTTACACTGAATTTGCACTTTTAATTCAATTTTGGTTTTCATTTGGTAACTGGACTTATTTTCAAACATGGCGAAGCGGAATTGCAAAAAAAACTAAAATATCTCGAGAAGGGCTACATCTAGAGTGATGAGATTGTTCTTATTCTTTTTGACGTTAAAAGTTGCGTATAAAACAAACATTTAATTGATATATTTGAGCATACGTTGTTTTTTATTTTAGATTTTGAAGATTTTTGAGGACCATTTCGCAAAAAATGGCAGGTTATTTTTTTCCGAATCGCACCAAAATCTACTCAGCACTAGGGTCACCCACAAATTACTTATCTTCTAAATTTTGCTAAATTTGATCTATTAATGTTCAGCTAGAGTGGATGCAAGCAATTTTTGCGGGCCATTTCGCAAAAACGGTGGGTTATTTTATCCCGAATCGTACCAAACACTAATCAGCACCAGGGTCAAACACAGGAGATTTACCTGAAATTTGGTCCTTTAGGTTTTTAGCTAGAGTGGATACATATTTTAATTAAAATATTTTAATACACAGACAAACAGACACACACACGCACACAGGCAGGCAGACAGACAGATACACACACACACACACACACAGTTACCTTACACCTTTCTGGTAGGTCGGACGGTCTGGGTTTCAACATCAACAACACACACACACAGACCTCACTTTAAAAATAGTTATTACGTGTTCTAGCCGTTCCAAAACGTGTCGATCCATTGAAAACTCGAGTTGCGATTTTCGGCATGATTCCAATACTTTCCCTATACATTACCAAGTATTGTACGGAAAGTAAAAATCTGATGTGGGCAGCACATAACTTTCTCTGCAAGCTTGTATTCACGTTATCTTTATTTTAATTAAATTTATTTCACTGTTAATTCAATTTTCGTTCTCATTTGGTAACTGGACTTATTTTCAAAGGTGGCGTAGGGAAGATACGAAAAAACTAAAATCTCTCGAGAACGGATAGTCCTAGTGTAAGAAGGTTAATCTTCTTATTTTCACAGTTAAAAATTACGTATGAAACAAGCATTTAATGCATATATTTGAGCATACGTAGTTCTTTAGTTTAGATTTTGACGATTTTTGCTGGCCATTTCACAAAAAAAGCAGAATCGTACCAAAATTTAATTAGCATCAGGGTAACCCACAAGCGACTCATCAACCGATTTTTGTGAAATTCGGTCCATTAGTTTTTCAGCTAGAGTGGATACAGACAATTTTTGAGGTCCATTTCGCAAAAAAGAGCGGATTCTTTTGTCCTGAATCGTACCCAAAACTAATCAGCACCAGAGTCGCCCACAAGTGACTTACCTACCAAATTTTATGAAATTCGGTCAATTAGTTTTTTAGTTAGAGTGGATACGAAATCTGCACGGACACACAGACGTCAAGCTAAAAATGGTTTTATCGTATTCTAGAGGTGTCAAAACGTGTAGATGCGTCGAAAGCTCGAGTTGCTATTTTCGGTATGATTCCAATATTTTCCATATACATTACCATGTATTGCAGGGGAAGTAAAAATCTGATGTGGGCAGCACATGACTTTCCCTGCAGACTTATATCCACGTTCTCTTTATTTCAATTAAATTTAATTCACTTTTAATTCAATTTTCGTTGTCATTCGACAACTGGACTTATTTTCAAAGGTGGCGTGGAGAAAATACGAAAAAAACTAATATATCTCGAGAAAGGTTAGTCCTAGTGAAATGGGGTTGGTCTTATTCTTTTCTTCGTTAAAAATTACGTATTGAACAAGCATTTAATGGATATATTTGAGCATACGTAGGTTTTTAGTTTAGATTTTGACAATTTTTCCAGGCCATTTTGCAAAAAAAGGCAGGTTATTTGCTTCTGAATCGTATCAAAATCTAATCAGCACCAGGGTGACCTATAAGTAACTCATCTACCGAATTTTATAAATTTCGGTCCATTAGTTTTTCAGCTAGAGTGGATACAAGCTTTTGCGGACCATTTCGCAAAAAAAAGGCGGGTTCTTTTATCCCGAATCGTACCTAAAACAAATCAGCTCCAGACTCGCCCACAAGTAACTTACCTACAAAATTTTGTGAAATTCGATCTATTAGTTTTTTAGTTAAAGTGGATACAAAATCTGCACAGACAGACAGACACACAGACACACAGACACACAGACAGACACACAGACAGAGACACAGACGTCACGCTAAAAATGTTTTTTTCATATTCTAGAGGTCTTGAAACGGGTAGATCCGTCGAAAACTCTAGTTGTGATTTTTGGTATGATTCCAATACTTTCCCTATACATTACCATGTATTGCAGGGAAAGTAAAAAATCTGATGTGGGCAGCACATGACTTTCGCTGCAGACTCAAATTCATATTTTTTTTTCTTTAATCATACATTAAATTGAGTTTAATTGCTCAAAATAACATTAAATTTGCATTTTCAATTCAATTTCTGTTTTTATTTGGTAATTAGACATTTTTCTAAAAGTGGCATTACTAAATGCGAAAAACCTCAAATATCTCGAGAATGGTTATTCCTACAGTAATAGAGTTGTTCCTTTTATTTTCCTCATCAAAAATTACGTATAAAACAAGCATTTAATTGATATATTTGAGCATACGTAGCTTTTTTTAGATTTTGCGATTTTTGAGGGCCATTTCGTAAAAAAGGCAGGTTGTTCTTTTCCGAATAATACCAAAATCTAATCAGCACCAGAGTATCCCCCAAGTAACTTATCTATCAAATTTTGTGAAATTTGGTCAATTAATATCTTAGTTAGAGTGGATATATGACATTTTTGCGGGCCATTTCGTAAAAAAAGGCAGGTTGTTCTTTTCCGATTAATACCAAAATCTTATCAGCACCAGAGTATCGTACAAGTAACTTATCTACCAAATTTTGTGAAATTTGGTCAATTAGTATTTTAGCTAGAGTGGATACATGAAATATTTAAGGGTCATTTCGCAAAAAAATGCGGGTTCTGTTTTTACGAATCGTACCAAAACCTAATCAGCATCAGGGTCATACCCAACCTACTAAATTTTATGAAATTCGGTCCATTATTTTTTGAGTTAGAGTGGATACATACCTTGCACAGACAGACACACAGACAGACAGACAGACCGACACACACACAGACGTCACGTTAAAAATGGTTTTTTCGTATTCTAGAGGTCTCGAAACGTGTAGTTCCGTCGAAAACTCGAGTTGTGAATTTCGGCAAAATTCCAATACTTTCCCTATACATTACCATGTATTGCAGGGAAAGTAAAATGATGAAAAGGTCCACGGAACAGTGTTTGTAACGTTGAATTGTGCATTTGGTGTTTTTCCAGATCACAACATGTAAAGCTATTTCGTACCCAATTAACTTATATTTCATGCAACTCTAAATTAACAATTGATAGCATCCTCAATGATCAATATAGTCATATATTAAAATATTTTACTAATAAATTTATCAATTGGGCATCATTTTCATTAACTAGGCGTCAATTTTGCAATTTTAACAAAATGTTTGTCAATTTGGGGCTAGATATCGCTAAGTTGGCAATATTTCGCTCGATTTCTCGCAAAGTTCACCATACGTATCGTTAAATGTTACAAACAAAAGGAGAGAAGTGACGAAATTTAAAATTTGCAAAGCATTGCCTTCTACTTAATCTCAATTTTATCAATTTGGTGACATTTTAATCAATTTGGCAACATTTTTGTCAATCTGGCTATATTTAAAAAAGTCGCCAAATTCCGACATCCAGCTGAATTTTTGATCAAGCATTACGGACGGACGGAGAATTGGATTATTCTTATAGTCGATTGTTATGTTCTTTCCAAGATCTTGAATTTTCATCAATAAGTCGTCATTATCATTGATTTATCGTCATTTTTATCAATATGGCGATATTTTTTATCAATTTGGCAACATTTAAAAACTCGCCAAGTTCCGAATTTTGACAATATGCTACCAAAAGTCGTCGCCAAACTTTCACCAAGAGTCACAGACGGAGAAATAGGTTAGTCTTATAGTAGATTCTTATATTATTTAAGATATGGCATTTTCATCAATTAGTCGTTAATTTCATTGATTTAGCGACATTTTATCAATTTGGCGAAATTTTCGTCAATTTGGCAAAATTTAAAAAACTCGCCAAGTTAGCGATATTTCGCTAAATTTGATGCCAAAATTTCTCCAAATGTTATGGACGGAGAAATAGGTTATTCTTATAGTAGATAAACGACTAATGGCGTTCAAATGCAGAACTATTACCTAAAGTATCTTATATTAAATTCTTATATTCTTTCCAAGATATTGAATATTTAGCAATTAGTCGTCATTTTCATTGATTTAGCGTCATTTTTATCAATTTGACAACATTTTCTCAATTTGTCAACATTTAAGAAAACCCGCTAACTTGGCGATATTCTGCAAAATTTATCGTTAAAATTTCACAAAGCGTCATAGGAGAAATATGTTATTCTTATAGTAGATAAACAACTGATTGCCTCCCCAATAATGATAACAAATGTACCGCTTAATATCACGTATGATAAATGAACATATTTCATAATAGTTAATACTTTTTTCTTAATTTTATGAGATGTTCTGATAAATTTATTTGAAAATTGTGCAATATCTCAAGAACGGCCCATGCTAGCGTTCTAAAGTTTGTATCAATCGTTTTCTAATGAAAAATTACATTCACGTAATTTTATTGAAGGTTTTGGTTTTTTGGTGATTTTTTCAAAATTTCATTTCAAAATTTAGGAATGTTCTTGCGTTTAAAAACAATAGGCTTCCAGTATCTACTGATTGTAATTTTTGAACCAAATTTCATTCGAATCGCTCCATTCGTGAGATATCGTATCCACAGACTCACTGACATACACACACACACACAAATCCCAAACACACAAACATCACATCAAAAACGTTTGGTTTGTATTCAAGGATGTTTAAAACGTGCTCGCCCATCGAAAACTCGAATTCGAATTTTCGATCCGTCACAATACAGTCCTTCTACATTATATGTATATAAAGAAAGTAATAAATGGCTATGAGAATGGTTGGGTATCAAAATACAAACCTATTACACTATTCTCAAATTATTACACATGTATCTTCTCTTACGAATGGAACTAACTAGATCCACCAGAATGATGATAACAAATTTGTCACATTATATTGCATATGAAAAGTGAACATATTTCACGATAGTTAATACATTTGTTTAATTTTATGTAGTTTTTTATACAGTTAGTTGAGAAACGTGAAATATCAAAAGAACTGTTCACATACAGCGCTCTAAAAGTTGTGTCATTCATTTTCTAATAAAGAATTATAAAAAAAAATATCATTTATATAACACTATTAAAGGTTCTGAGTTTTTAATGATTTTATTCAACATCTCATTCGAATAATTTTGGGGGGTGTCTTCTGAATGTTCGATTACGTTTAAAACCAATAGAGTTCCAGTATTCCCCAATTGTAATAGTGTTTCCAAATTGTGCTCAAAACGCACCATTCCGTCGTGAGAAATCGCATCCACAGACTCACGGACACACACACCCACATACATTCATACACACAGCATTCATATATGCACACACACACATACACTAACATATGTCCACATACCGGCAGCCATTACCTCAAAAACGTTTGACTAGAGTTAAGGGATGCTTGAAACATGCTTTTCCGTCGAAAACGGCCCCGTCGCAATATTTACCATATACTTTATACTAGGTATGTAGGGAAAGTAAAAATACGTGCTATCATATTGCATTATGCTTATATGCACTGAAATTGAACAAGTTTCAAATTAATACTTTGCATATAGCATATAAGAACAATCATAATCCTAGTAGTGGATCACCTTTCAAAACAATAGGTCTGTTATGTATAAAATAAATCATTTTCATTTAAAAACATATTATTAATTTAAACACCTTACTTATTTAAAACGTGTTTCTAACTTTTGTAAGTGGATTAATTAAGTAAAACAATAAGTAAAGCACTCAAAAGAAACTTTAGCCTTTTACTGTGAAACATGGAAATGTGATTGAAATGACGTTTTCCATAATATAATATGATAAAATGAGAAGTGCAGCAATTGCAAAGAATCTGAAATTCCAATTTCATTTAATGCTATGGATGTATTCAGAACTGTCATAAAATATTTTTTTCATAAGACAAATAATATCCTTTTATGACTATTTTTACTAGATTTTTCTCCAAATCACTCCTTCTTTTACTTATTAACTTACAGAAGATTATTAAGTGCCAAACCAAATTTCTCGCAAAAGTAGTATAAATAAAGATAAAAATATTTCAGTGAATTATAGAAAGATAATTCTGCTGACTTTGGAACGATAATTTACAGAAAGGTAATTTTATAGAAAGGTAATTTTTATAGAAAGATTTTTTGTATGATGGTAATTTTGCTGGCTCTGCTCTAGTAAATTTCCGGCTTATTTCATTTCTCATTTCACATACTACGACGTAATTTAAATAATTGTATAAATATTACTTACGGTCTTCGAAGTGTCTACATTTATGCATTTTGTATTAGGATTTATTTTAATTATTTTTGAAAACGTTTCTTAAAAATTAATACCTTCACATTTGCTCTGAGTGACGCAAACGCCCCTGTTCCCAAAATGATCTTATTAATTTGCTTAATATATTGAAATTTTAAACTTTGCTATCTTAAAAATTATTATTATTTTTTTTTTATATTTCAAAGTTCAAGAAATCAATCACCTTTTGAGTTATTTAAATTGGTATAATTATTCTTTAAATATTTATACTTTAAGAAATATTTAAGAGAGCACTATGAAATTGAAAGACCTAATTAGATTGTACTGTTAACATTAGTTTGTTTACGAAATTTGTAAATCCAACTACTTTTAATCTGCCATGTGTTTTTATTAGCAGTACACTCTTTTGAAAAAAAAACGAAGCACCATATGACTGATTTTATTGAAATTAAATATGCGTACAGCTTATACACAGGTAATGAAATGCTTACAAAGTCAAAGCCGCAGGACCCATCAATGGTTAGCAATTGCCTATTGAATTTTTAAATCAGCAATTGGTGAAACCCCCTTGGCGTCAATGCATGCTTTTATACGTCTAGGTAAGGAGTGATAAAGTTTCCTAATGCAATTCAGCGATACATTCTGCCAGGCATTCCTCAATTGTTGCTTCAGATCTGCTGCATTTCGGGGTGCCCGAATCTGGCGGCCTAGCATGTCCTATACATGCTCGTTTCGCAAACGGTCTGGTAAACTTGCTGCCAAGGAACAGTATCAACAGCACGGAGACAGTCCACAAATATGCGTGCCGTATGTGGCCTGGCATTATCATATCGAGGATCATCTGCTGAAAGACTGAAGCGTGATTCATCGCTGAACACTATGCGATGCCAGTCTGCTGGCAGCCCTGATGTTCGGCTACGACACCACTCCAAACGACTCTGCCGATATTGTTGGGTTATGGGCAGACGTCTTAAAGGCGGCCATGAGCGTTACCCCACCTCAGTCAAGCGCCATGAGATGGTGAAAGGTACCACGGTTTGTATGGAAGAAGCTGTAGCACGTTGTATGGCGGTCAATGATGCCTTTGGGCCAGTTTGAGCCAGTTCGGTCCTGTTGCATTATCATCCGATCTTACGTCGCATTCGAGCACTTGGCCTTTCAGAGCCTTCATTCCGCCTTGCAGTAACCATTTCTGAAAGCACCTTTGCGCAGCAGTGTCCGTTCGGTGTAGGTGGCGGTCTATTGCTCAGTATGACCAGCCAGCTTCACGCATCCCGACTATATGACCACGTTCGAGCTCGTCTAATTGCTTATAAGATCTTCGGCAACGTCGTAACGGCATTATTGGTTGTGTCTCCACGGAACTGCTACGTCGATAACGATCAAAGATCATAAAGGTGTCAACACTTATTGGCCTTGCAAATTTAATCATTTGCATACTTGGTATAAAGGAATTTTAATGCAAAATTTCGAGATGATCGGATTATTTTTAGGATTGCTTCGTTTTCTTTGCAAAAGAGTGTATATGTAAATGTCTTGAAGACAAATCAAAGATCATTATTTTCATTACAAATTGAGCTAACAAATTTATTATTATGCCAAATTTAGAGCATGCAAAATTTTTATGTTTAAATGTTTTTACAAACGTATTTACATAACACAATTACATCTAATAAAAGAGATTTATGTAAAATATTTTGGATAAAACCACGTAACTAAGCAGTATAAATTATTACCTCTCACAGATCCCTATGAATTTTATGCCCAAATTATTTTATTATATTATTTTGCAACACATGTATAGTCGGTTTAATTCCATGAGATAGACCAGCTTTGTATAATTATGAGAAACTGAAAATGATGATGCTTCAGCAATGCAAAGAAAACATTGTAATTTTTCAACAGATTCGAGGCTATAGTCTTTGCGACAAAAGATTTAGAGGAGAAGATTACAACTCTATGGCGTATTTCGTCACCTTGACAGAAAAGCTATTGGCGTAACTTGAAAACGATACTAGATGTAGACAAAATGACGTTCTTCCTTTTCATCTTAAATGTAGAAGATCTAGAAGTCACAGTATAGAGAATTTATTGGACATTTCAAAAAATTGTAAAGAAAGCCTTTCTTTTCGCAGTGTTTGTGGTTTCTATTATTTATTTCAGAGCCCGTGTGAGTGTAATCGTGTGAGTATGGTATTAAAAAGTTTACTATTCATGTGTATAGAAGATACAGATTTCAATAGAGCAAATATATGTCTTCCAAGGGATTAATTTTATTAGCAAATCATATAAATTTAAAAATCAGAAAAATCGCAAGTTAATTACGGATATGCTAAGCATGCGATCATCCCTATTCAGCCGAAACATGTGGCTCATTTGAACATAATCAAACTTTTGAAGTCATACTACAATTGACACCAAACTTTGCCGATTTATTTCTTTATACAAAATCTACGCACGCCAACCAGTGAATTAAAAACACAGTTTCAATATTTTGTTGGACCGCATATAGCTCGAATTACAGCACGCATGCAGTTAGGCATGGATTCTGCAAGGTGATGTAGTGTATTTGAGTCAAGAGAATACTAGGCGTTGGACAAGCAGATCATAAGCTACTGTGCATTTGATGGCAGAGGAAATTGTTGTCGAATGTATTTTTTCAATATGTCCAAAACGTTCTAGAAAGGGTTCAAATCTCGAATTCGCGGTAGCCAGAATATATGGTGGAAGTCAGAGTCATGTTCCGCGATCCATTGTTGCGCTGTTGCTGCGCGGTGAATATAGCATTATCGTCCATGAAAGACTCGTCGCCTGTGGGGTGAAAATGCAACATTGCAGGGTGAACGTGATCGGCAAGACTGTGCAAGTACTCCATGGGTGACATCCGATCTTCCGGAAAAACGAGTAGACCAGTACTAAACCATCAGAACGTGCCGCACATCACGATACCCCGATCACAACTTTAAACTATGCGAACACGGCAAGATGCTTTCATGGCTCCATGGAGCTCTTGCCAAGCTCTCCGCCTGTCGTTGGCACAAAACAACATGTAGAGTGATTCGTCCAACCACACAATCTTCTTCAAATCATAGGATGTAGAGTGACTATAAACACATTTCCAGTTTCTTGACTGAAAGGATAGGTTTCCGTAGAGGCATGGGACTGGATACACCGATTCGCTGCGATTCCCTGCACATTGTTCTTGTCGAGATCGGTTGGGTTGAATCTCTTAAGTTTTCCGTCAATTGCTGCAGAGTAAATCTCCTCTTTTCTGTTGTACAAGCCGTCTGAAACGCCCCCATTCACATGCTGGATTCATGATTTTTGTTCCGCAGGTCCGCCTTTTAGACAACGCCTGGGAATTCTGTTTCCAACTGTTACACACTTTGAATGCCTCACCTATCGACAAGCGAGTAAGTTTTTATGTTCTGGCAATCGTAGCTGGCAATCGTTCAAACGCAGATAAATCTGTCGTTTTCCCCATTTTGCTCTCGGAACACACATGGACGGCATTATTACATCGGCATTCTCTTTCATCTAAACCAATAACTAACCTATAGTGGCATAATTGCTCTCTATATCAATTCAAGGATGGATTATTGCGATGGAAAAAAGTTGCGGAAAGCGAAACAGACTGAAGTCTGACTTAAAGGCTAGAGTCTCCTTGGGAGATGTCTGTTAGCATTTCGCTCGTAATAATGGAATGACTTTGAAGCTTTAGGTGAGCCAGGATAAAATCTCCCGACGTACATTCCGCCTGTTTATCGTTGGTACCTGGCTAAGTGTCTATAATTATCTATCCAGTTTAGGGATCAGAGGTTATTGAAGACTTCTTTAACAAGTGAGTGAACACACCAAAAGTATGAAATTTGAGAGCATATTTAAGATGTTTCCATCTTGCTCGCTTGCTCTCCAACGTCTGCGACTCAACCGACACAGCCTCTGCATCGACACAAACTCACATCCTTGGTTGTATCGGTGTCTGTTTGGATATGCTTATTGAGGATTAAGAGAGAGTTTCTCGTCTACTCTAGCGACTAGGACTTTTGATCTTAGTATAGTATTTTCTATGACAAAGGACTTAGCAACCGCAACAACAATTTACGATAAAAATATTACACGGTAATAAGTATTTCTTGGAAAATACGTATGCACATTGGAATCAATAGGATAATTAGCTCACATCCAATTAAGGAATGTTAGTTTATATAAATAATTTATTTTATAATGCAATAAAACAAACCATAAATCATTGTGGATTCTTACACTTTGTTCAATCTCGCATTCATGAGCACATCTAGGTCTAGTGAACAAAATTACTACATAGAAAACCATTGCTATCAGATAACTATCCATTTCCAAGAACAATATCATTGTATTGAATATTAGTACCTTTTCCATTGTTGTTTCCATAGAGTGTCACGAAACATGCACTAATATAGTTTCCGGAAGTAAGTTCATTTTGTGTGCCTTATACATCAATTGCTTCTTTCTCTCCTGTGATTCTTATTTAATTATTTTGCTTAAAATCCAACTGTGAGGAAAATTATAGAAAGTTAATGTTATTTAAGTTATTATTTCAATATCTATTTTATTCGTTAAATTAACTTAATTTGACCTTGTAATTGTGCGTACATTACCGTAAGTGCCCGACATATACCCCATCTATTTCTGCAGTCTGGTATCAATCTATAAAAAACATATTTCCGAAAGATAAAACATTAAAATTCAAAACTACAAAATGGTGACACTTTGTTTTGTGAAACTTCAATATTTATTAAACATTATTATTTAAAGTTTTTAAAATACTCATTAAGATTTTCATGATACAATTATACTCAATTTACAATTACCAATTGATTGTTCATCATCATTGATTGTCCATTTAAATTGGAGTCGACTGTGATGACAGACTTATATTTTTAAACATAACTGTCAATTTATTATTTAAAATGCAATCGATCCACGAATCTCTCCAACCTTCGCTACTGGTTACGTTCTCATGGACGATAAAAGGGTACATTTTACGTTATCATGACATGTCATCCGGAAGAGGCATCTTTGGACATAACCATTGTCGAGGTCGTATTTCTGCACTGTGCATATCCAAACTGTCTTAACATACACTGGATACAACTGCCTGATATCCCCAAACCCAAGTACCACCTGACTTTTAAAAAAAGCGGGGGTCCAGTTCTATTGCCCATCATAAATTAATTAGACTTTAATTTCAAGTCTTGGCGTCAACCAGTTTGACTACATTGTTAGCTGGAAATTTCCTTTTATTGCTCAGGCTTCGACCTGATGTTTTTAATTCTTGGTCTTCGTATTATCCCAATATCAAATACTTCACAATCATATAAATCTGCCAAAGTCGGTCTCAGTCATCACAGCAATAATTTAATTTTCTTAAATGCAGCGTTTTTGACATAGAAACTACATAGAGTTGACAGGCTTGAATTTATGCAAAATATAACTTTCACCTCAAAATACAAATATTCAATCGAAATGAAATGGAATATGGTTTTTAAGCGAACAAAAATACTATTTTTTATCCAACGAAAAATGTTTATTTTTTATGCAAAAGATTCAGAAAAAGCTACAAAATTATATAATATGCATATGTATTTATTGTGCTCCTAAATAATGTTAAGGAAACTGATTAATATTTTTGTAAAAGAAACACAATTTAAATTATTAAGGGGATCCGGGGGAAAATTTAAAATATATAAAGTTTTCTTTATTTTATAAAATGTAAATTTTTATTTTACGTTGTTTTATTCAGAAGCATTTCTTAAGTAGCGCATGGGTTCGTTATTTCTTTAATAACCTTTATTAACCTATTAAGATTCAAATATAATAAAATCAAATGGCGCACGTTTTATGTAAATAAAAATTTTTATTTTAAGAGATGAAACATCAAAACTTGATTAACCGATATTGTGTAGAACTGGAATATAAAATTCTCAGAAATCCAATTCCTTAAATTTTCAAAGTTTAAATTGATATGTCTCAAAAAGATTTCAAGCAGATATATGAATTTTTTAATACTATTAAGTTATATTGTTAACTTTAAATTTTATCTTTGAGATTTATAAATCTAACTGAATTTATGATTTGTTATTAATTTAGGATTTGTGATTCATGCATCACTCATATAGAGTCCATATTTTAAACCTTTATTTTTCAGTATATCGAATTAACAATCGAAATAATCGATATATCGAAATAACAAATTACTGCAAAGAAAAATCACGCCTTTCTCTTTATGTGTTTCACACATGATAATTATATCTGATAAATTAAGATATGTGTAAAAATTTGAAAAAATGTATTCGAAAATAAAAGGAAAATAATTTTCTAATCCATACAAACCCCTTAAATTCAATAAAATCGTTTATAAGTAATTGTATGGATAGGCATATTTATTTCAACTTTTCGAAATTTTCATTTTAAAAACTTTAAGCATGTCTACTTTATTTGATAAATATATTTATATATGTGTAGCTTGACGGACTGTATATGCTTGTCAAAACAAAATTAATGCCAGTTAAATGTAAGTTAACATCGATTAAGTTTTCATTTTAAGATTGCAGACATTAAAATTTATTCACGAACACAACTCTCGTAAAATTTTAGAATGCTATAAGGACATAATTAATTTAGAATATGCTTTTAAGTAATGGAAAACGCAAATAAATTTTTGCCAGTATATTTAAACATCTCTCGTATCCTTTCAAGCCTTCTTTTATTGTTCCGTATTATTTCATTATAAGCCATTCTCTGATTCTAAACAGGAAAATTAGATTCTAAAGTTAATGCTTACATTTTACGACTTAACCATCTGACAAAAGCAGAAGAAAAATGAAGCAGCAAAATAAGTGTTGCTCGTGAAAGGTAGTTTCAGAAACTGGAATTTGGAAATCGGACCCAAGGGAGAGTCAATACATTGCAAACAATTTTTCAAGAGAAATGAAAAAGCTCATGGAAGCCGACCGATTTAAAGCTTGTAATTTAAGTTTATATTTTTCTTATCCTCGTTTGTCAAAAGGGCCCAATAATGAACTTTTCATTGATATTTCATATTTACTGATAGTTAATTATTTTCAATTTCTACATAGTTGTGCTCTGCTTTAAACGCGTATATTAATATTTATACTTTATTTTTCTTAAAACACAACATTTAAACATTCGATTTATTAATCTCATTATTTCATACATCAAAACATTTTCCAATCACTTACCATACTGTAATTAATATGCAACATTTGAATAAATGCTATTAGTTTACAATGAATATTCTTAAAATATTCCAAGCAATTTAAAATTCACCGTCAATTTGCAACTTGTACATAACTGACTTTGGTATCTCAAGACATATATATATATATATATATATATATGTATATATATATATATATATATATATATATATATATATATATATATGTATATATATATATATATATATATATATATATATATATATATATATATATATATTCAATGGCTTGTCGTATAGTATTTTTGATGTCACATTTACTTTTCAGTCCATCTTCCTTTCACTTATGTTATACAAAACATTTTCTATTAATGATCTATCTCAGGTATATATAATACAAGTAAAATGAAAATTCTTTAATATATATATATATCACTCTGTTATCCTGCATGTTTTTCGGTATTTAATTTCATGAATTCATTTTTGTCTTGTACTTTTTCTCATAATATGAAATTTCCTTTCGCTGATTGGATTTTTGTATTATGCACATGTAACTTGTGAGTTGGCTGCATTTTTAAGCTCTAGTGTATTTTATATTTATCATGTGCCTCTAATGAAAGGCCCAAAAGCGCTAAGGCAAAATTCAGGAACATTTTTACCTTCTATATGCAGTGTATGAACCTTTATTTAGAAAGTAGTAATTTCTCAGTTATGCGTGTCGCCTATATTATTTATTTAAGATCTACTTTGATTTTTCGATTTTAGTTAAAACCAGTAATATTGTATGAAATATATTAAAACGTCTAAAATGTCTTGACGACCTGTTAAATTTGAGAAACACATACCTTCAAGGCTATCTTGACTTGGCCACTGGCAGGTACTTCGCCTATCATATTACTTGAATTAACTCGAAGTATTATTCACCACACGTAATATCGACGATCATATTGTACTGTTGACTCGAATACTCGTACTTATGAAGTTATCGTAGTCATATCTGTATTCGCCAAGTCATACGTAGGTCATCTTCTCGCTATCTCGCTATACCTTAAGCGTCATGCTATACGTCTGTTTCACCATCAAGTCATCGTATATCTTTCTTTAACCGAGTATCATCATGGTTCTAGTCATATGTCGAGCAAGTATATTCTATACCATTGTCGTTTTTATCATAGGGTCGTTCTTAAGTCATAGATTGTGGCTCTTTTTTGCCTCAGGACTGTTACTCCTCCTTTTCTCTCATTTGCGGCCTTTAGGGTTACGCAACGAGCATCTTCTCCATTGGTTAACCTTTTATCCAATGTCGTTACCTGACATTTTCTTACGAGATCGTTCGACCCCCCCCCCCTCTGTCTTGACACCCCTAAATTTATGGTTTTATCTGACCTTTGGGTTCACGTGCTGTAAACCTTGGCGTCATTCAGACTGGAAGTGTTGTCCAATTTTTCGGACACATAAATTACTGGCATAAAACTGTCTCACCAACAAATGTGAGATCTATTTCTGGTCTCACACCTTCCAACTATAAAGAAAACACTTCTGACAAAGGTTGATACCATTAACATAATTTGTCGTACTTATAAAAAAAAATTAATAAAATAAGTTTCATTATACACTCTATGACAAAACAATCGACGCACCAAGAAATAATTATTCAAATGAAACAAAATTTGGTACGTGTAATATGGATGTACAGAAAAAGAAATGATTAGAATTTCAGAACAATTGGATGATTTATTGCACTGAAAGATCTACACAAATGAGCACATCAATATGGCTTTGGTCAATCTCTGACCTTGATACAAGCTGCTACCCGACGTAGCACTGATGTATAAAGTTGCCGGATGGTGTTCTGAGGGATGTTGTTCCAAAGGGTCTCCAATTGACGAGCTAATTCGTCTACCTTCTGGGATTGTCGCAGGCGAAGCTACGTCTCAGCGTAAATGTGCTCAATAGGCGAGATATCTGGGAATCTGGTTGGTCAAGGAAGTGTGTCGTAAGCACGCAGTCAATCAATAGAGAAGCGTGCCGTGTGTGGCCTGGCATTATCTTGCAGAAAAGTTAGCCCGGGGTATCGCGAAAGGAATGGCAATACAACGGGTCGTAGAATGTCGGCAACGTACCGCTGTGCTGGTGCCACGGAGGACTGTCAAATGGGTCCTGATTTCAAACGAAATGGCACCCTAGACCATAACTATCTATTATCGGGTAATGTGGTGTGTGACAGTAAGAGCAGGATCCTGACGTCTCCGGGCTGTTTCCATACACGTCTGGGCTGGTCGTTGAGACCCAGTTTGAAAAGGGACTCATCACTGAAGGCAATTCGCTCCCAATCCGAACAATTCCAAGTTGATCGGAGCCAGGCACCATTGCAATCGCTGTCGATGGTGCATACTGGTTAGTGGTAGGCGACGTAATGGGAGCCACGAGTATAGATTCCGCTCCCGTAGGCTTCTATTAATGGTTCGGATGGTCACTTCCGTGTTTGTCACACGTTGAATGGTTGATAACGACGAATCTCATGCTGTCACTGACAATCGCTCTATCTTCCCGTTCTGTCATCGCTCTAGGCCGTCCGCTGACCGCATGTCGCTAAAATCTGCCATTCCGGAGCTATTCCTGCTAACATCGTCTAATTACTGCATCGCTCCTAACCAAATGCCGAGCGATTCGTCGGTGTGCCCATCTAGCTTCATGGAATCCGACCACATGCCCTCTTTCAAACTCCTTCATATGCTCGTAGTGGCCGCGAATTCGCGGCGAGGCACTGTTACAATCAAGGTACGTAAACGCAATCGAAATCCACTGCACATTTTGTTCATGAAAGCGAGGTTCACTCCTTATATACACCACCATGGTGCTCAGTTTCAATGCGCTGTAGTTCCGACTATTCATTCATTGGCTGCGAATGTTTGATCATTTACATATTCGGTCGACAGGTGTTTGCATGTACAGTTTCATTACTATCGGATAATTTTGAGGTGTGCGTCGGTTTTTTTGTCTTAGAGTGTATATACTTTTGAATAAACGATAAACTATCTGAATCGTTTATTAATTTTCGGAAATCGAAGCTCAAAAACATTTTATTTTCGGACATCTCAGATGTATATGGACACACTAAAACAGCATCTCTTCGGGTATATGAAGCTTAAAAAATTCTCGCCTTATTCATAAACAGTAGTTTGTTTTAAAATGAGCTCATGTGCGAATCGTAAGCATGTGAAACCACATCAACTACTCATTTCAACCAAATAGAGTTTCCAATTCATCAGCGAAAAATCATATAATGGGTAGTTTAGAGAGCACACACTCCATCTACTGGGAGCAAAATGTCTTTATTTCAGCCAACTTCCATTCTTTTTTTTTTTTTTAAAGAAACACATTATCATTTAGGCATTTGATAACAAAATAAACGAGATTAAAGTTTTATGAAGTCGTATCTCTTTCAACAGTTTGATTTTCCAAAGATACAAAAATACTAGAAGCCAAGATTTCACTTTTATTTATGCTTCTATTGCTATTTTAGTTACTCGACATTGATAATTCCATTTATAGTGTATCAGTACTTTTATATGTTACAATGTACGTTTCTTCACAATATCTGAACAAATCAGACTGACAAAATGCGGTTTGAGCAGATGAATATTAAAATATACATAAATGCGTTGTGTATTTTTTTTTCTCTGCGTTGATAAAATGCAAAAATAATGGCATAAACTTGTAAATTACAAATATGTATCAGTAAAATAAAACTTTAATTAGACACAACATATTACGATCAACCGGTTTCAGAGGTAATAAAATTCCTTTTTCTTTATGGTAAATGATAGAGAACACCAATACCAATAGAGCCAAGAAAGCCCCTATTGTATATGGTTCGTAATTTAGAAATGCACGCACTGTATCTACTAGACAGAATTCATTTGTTGGTAGTGTACAACGTGGCTAATTGTCTCAATTTTTATATTTTCACTTTTCACATTTTTTAATACAAATCAAACTTTCTCCAAACAAAACTTTAACCAATCGCAATTTTCGTCTTTTGGCTAACTATAAAATATGCTGAAGATGCATGTTAGTGGCAAATAATTAATTTTAGTATTTAGAAACAGCAAAAAGTGTGACATTTTGCTTCAGCTGCTGGTTCATTTGTCACAACTCTTTGGATTAGTTACCCCATCTGGGGGCAACTAACCCAAAAATTTTAATAGCGTTTAATAGTTTTTAATAGCGTCGTTATTCTTTTGCATAAATTTCATTTGCCTAAAGTTTACATTTTGAAATTTATTATAGAAAGCATAAAACAAGACTTTTTCATTGTAAATATATTTTAGTAAAATGCAATTAATAATAATAATAATAATAATAATAATAATAATAATTGTAATAATAATAATAATTATAATAATAATAATAATAATAATAATAATAATAATAGTAATAATAATAATAATAATAATAATAGTAATAATAATAATAATAATAATAATAATAATAATAATAATAATAATAATAATAATCATTATTATTATAATATTAATAATAATAATAATAATAATAATAACAATAAAATATGACATGAAAAAAAATTACATTGAAGGACCTGAAAAGTACAATTCATCTAGTATCTTCAAGATGTCTAGCTTCTATAGTTATATTATAAATCAGTTATCTATTTAATCATCACATTCACAGTTGTAACATACATAGAGCTAGTTTATACCTGAAATGCAATGTCCATGGAGAAAGTCTAATGTCCATGAGGCTTTCGAACTGTTATTGCAATAAAGTTCCACTCAGACCAAGCAGTAGGGATTATCATCGCCTTCTTCATGATTAGCAATTTGTCTACATTTCTTCTGTTTTTGCTTCAACGTATTCTTGTATTTAGTATCGACAATTTTTTCTTAATTTCTCTTTGGTTCCCAAACAGTTTTCTTTCTTTCTTTCTCTTACTGCTTTTTCTTTATCTAGATTTCGTTTCACAGGAAAGTTGAAAAGAATAGTTGTTCCACAATCTTAGGCTATTATTTCAGTTAAATATATTTTTAGCAGTCGTCTTTGGAAATAGGCTCAAATATCCAGGAGTCAGCTTAATATGTGGCACTTAGTTTTCGTGAAATGAAACAGCACGCCTTCTTCTGTCATTTTAGACTAAGCATTTTTTTCAACTTATAGTAATTCAATATTCAAAAGCAACCCAGTAAATGATGCTTAAAGACATGACCTTCGATGATTCATAGCAAATAATACGTCAATGTGTACTTTAACAAGTAGAAAATAAATACAATAAAACTCAAAATATTTACTTACAGTGAAGAAAATTGGTCTTTTGATGTCAAACGTCGAAAACGAAATAACAGTCTCTCTTTAACTAGATCCAATAAAAAGCAATAGTGGCACACTTTAATCATAAGACGTACATAATCTCAGGCCCTCTACCGACTGAGAAACAAGAATTGTGACAACTAACCCATGGGATAACTAGCACTGTTTTACCCTACTAGAGCTACATATTATTAAAAATAAGAAAGGCTTCAAATACTGTTCTTGTATAAAAGCTAATGCATTGTATTGTGGTATCTATATGAAAACTAAATTATTCTAATTATTTATATAATTAGAAATGCTTTAAATCTCAACAATATTGAACAAAATTCATTGACAAGTTAACAATCATAGTTCTATGCTACTCATAGATCAAGCCAACTTCGTTCAGAATGGGAAAAATATTTAATATATAATTACTTGCATGATACCACGAAACAGAATAAATATAACAAGGAAATGAACATATTTAATGTAGTGTTAAGAGAAATTGGGCTTAATTAAAACTTTGAGAAATGAACTATCCTTAAAATAAACTTGCCACAAATTTTGCACGTGAAAGTAATTGAAAAATACTTTAGATAAGCCCTAGAGATATAAAATCCTTTGGAGTAGTTTCCAATATGTACTGACGATTTCATTTACTGAATATCTTTTGCAAATTCAAAGCACATAAGGAGAATTTAAAACAGTGCATTCCCTCTTAAAGTGTTGGTATCTCAGCGTATCAAATTTACATAGCATTTGGCTTATTAGGCTAAAAGTATCAGCAAAAAGCAAAAGTGGATAATAAGATTTGGTCTTTCACTTTTGACGGAATTTGAAGATGCCATTACCATCCCAACTTTAAATTAAATTTAACACTTTACCCGCGTTTATTTTCTTACAATCCATTGGAAATTTTTAAAAGCCACAGGTTAATATGCTATGGATATTCTAAAGGAATCCTACATAAATGTTCAGAGAAGAAAACCATTTCAAATTAAAACGAAATATTTTATATTATATAAATTTTATACTCATCGTATAACCGAAAATTTTTACGCATATCTGTATATATATATATATATATATATATATATATATATATATATATATATATATATATATGTGTGTGTGTGTGTGTGTGTGTGTGCAATACGCATATTGCCTGACTGAGAGGGTGATTTATCAACATTATCGAGCACTTCCGCTATAGCTAGATCTATGTATTTGGCATTTTTCGATCTGTCTCAACTTCGAAATCAAGGAAAGAAATAAGCAGCGGAAAATCTAAGCATCGTACTACCAGAGAACTTGGTACAGGCACTTCACGACATAAAAATGTACACTGCGCCGTTATTTTCTTTAATTAAGTTCTAGTTATTTCATGTTTTAATCCGATTCATAACGATTTTGGCCGATATTCGCAAATTTACTTCACATCGATCGATCATTTTTTCAGCACTTGCGTAAAATATCACAGATTACTCTAAAAGATAAATTCATAAACCCATCCGTTGATTAATTACCATTTTTTATAAGCATGTCTTTGATTTTATTGGTAGGCAAGCGGAACCCTCTATTGTCGGAACTCTTCTGACAATAGAAGCCAATCTCCACACGGCAAGGGCATGTGCTCTTTTTCCAAAGCTGTTATATTTATGAAGCCATCCTCACCCACGTGAGGATTTTCGGGCGAAACCTCTCTTACCCTCTTCGAACCAATTGAAGTCCGGAGAATTTATGAGTGATTTCGAATTGTGCACGATATATTTTCTTTGCATTTTCATAAGAAGTCAAAATGGATTTCGGTGTTCGTATTATTTATTACTGGACACTTATTTAGAACCCTGAAAATGAACCCTGACAATGGACAATTCATTCCAGTTACGGAATAAAATAAATATACCAAATTTTTATCGGAATCTCTTAATTCATCGAAAAATATTGCGCTCTATGTATGGAAAGTAAAGTTTCTAATATCTATAGAACAGTCCTTTATAACTCATAAGCAAAGATATGAATTATTTTCTATTTAATAGCTCTTAAAAATTTAATTCATTTTATGAAACAGAGAAAATTTCATTTTTTTAATTTTCTTGTTTTATATCATGTACATGCAGCATCTTCAGAATGGTGAATGTTAAATTACTGTAAATGACGTCATTCGTTTTTTAAATATTAAAAATATGTAATATGTTTCCATATGGAATTTTTCATATTACTTTTCAAGGTGTTTTTAATTTTAAAAAAGTTAAGAGTTTTTTACTTGTCTTTTCTTGTTGAAATTAAACAGGTACCCACATTTGTAGATTAAAGTAATCGAAACATATCTCAATTAAATTGTACAATTTGTTCGAGAATTATGCCCACAGCTTCATTGAAATACCAGGAAAATCACTCAAAATACGGTATTCTGGGTTGTTTTATAAATTTGGGTTCACGATTATTAAAACGGGCAAATCCATTAAAATTGAAAATTCGAGTATTTAAACTCATCACTATAATTTAGCTTTACATATGCTATGCGTTGTAGGAAAATCAAAAAATGTATGAAAGCATATATATATATATTGGCACAAACACCCTTCCATACTATTCGTTATACACTTTCTACGCTCATAGTAAGAGGCTCTTATCGTCAGTCAAAACCAGTAAACAAAATTTGCGTAAGAACGGTCAAATTTACACAAGGAAAAATTTAAATGAAAAACATTTAATTACAATCACACAATAGAAGTAAAATGCAGAAACATTTTATAAATTAAAATGACAAAATTAGATGTATAAAAAATCAGAAAAAGTTTTAATCTCTAAAAGTCAAGAATAAGATGCCACGAGAGACTGAGGTTTTGAAAAGGCTCGAAATTACAGGTCCCAATAAATATAAGTCCCAATAAATATAGTCCCAGTATGAGTCCCAATAAATATGAACAAGAAATAGCAATCATGCATAAAACATTGATTATGAAACACTTTCGAACTTCAATGCAATTTTATATAAACATCTCTAAAATGCGATATATTCCTCGGTAATAATTTCAAAATTATCACAATACTACATTAATTTATTATATTTGAAAACTTAAAACTTCATCTAAAAAAATTAACTTCATTAAAATGACGGCATTGATATATAAATTTTCTGGTTTAAACATCTCTAAAATGCGATACACTCCTCGGTAAATTTTTTAAATTATCCTAATCTACAATGATTTATTATATTTGAAAACTTCATCGAAAACAAATGAACTTTATTCACATGACGTCATCGAAATATAAATCGACTCATTTCATTCATAATTCATTTCATTCGCAGCATTTCATTTATAAACGTTTTTCCATTCCTTTCATTCATCACAATACTGTAATAATTTATTTTATTTGAAAACTTAAAACCATGGAGGCACAAGTAATTTAACTCTATGCTTAAAACTTCATCGAAAAGATCGGCTGGTTCTATATGTCAAATCAATGAATGTTTCATTCATATTAGCTATATTGCAGACTCCATGAGCTAAATCATTTTGCGTTAAAGAAATGCAGCAATTCTTATACAACTCATTCTACATATTTTGCTGTTTACATTCTCCATGAGTGAAAAATGGGTTTCGTTGTAGAAATAATCAAAATTTGATGATCATTTAAACTCACATATATTGTAATTGCGTTGTTTCAGTATGTAGATGCACAGAATTTAAGCAAAAATAAAGCGGTTTTACGACGGGTACAACACTAAATATGAATTAAAAAGAACTTTAAAAATCACGATTTTGACACAAGATGGATGCCATATTTTATTTTGAAGTGGTTCACGTGATCTCTTCATATAATGGTCACGTGATCCCTTCATATAAAGAATGTAATTATTATTTTAATTTGTATTTAAAAAACTACTGAATATATTTTACTGAATTTTTTTTATATACTTCATGGGATAATTTAAATATTTTCTAAAACTTTTGAAGCAATCTGTGAATTTTAAATCCGCTTAAAAAGTGTTTAAAAATTACGTCCCATAGGGTTCAATGTATTTCATTTTTTCAACCCGGGTTCAATGCAAAACTAATTGGGTAATATTATTCATTTACATTCCCATAGGTCCAACAGACCGTCTGAACAACATGCTAACATTTCATTTTGATAAATCCATTTTTACGGCAGTTATCGTGCTAAAGGGCAGACAGACAGACAGAATGAACAAAGTCATAAACACTTTTCAACTATGTTGCAAAGTGTTAATAAAAGAGGGATTCGATAAGCAAAATATTTCGTAGATTATTACAATTATTCAACAGAAAATTTTTATCAAAATCCGGTATAAAATTATCACTAATAACAATTTGGGATAAAACAGTGCCAAATTTAGTATTTTTAATACCAAGCGCATGTTCGGATAGTCTAATGCCAACAGTGGCATTAGAACAAACAGTAGGTATTGTTGCCACTGATGATGGATGTTTGACTTTCGAAAACGTTCTGGTTTTAATGTGATTTTAACGTCTTAAAAATGTGATCAAATAAATACTTTTATTATAAAGTATTATTCTTTAAATAAAGAATCAAAGAAATCTCAGGGGCAGTGTTTTACAGTTTTAACATTGTCTTTTTTATAGGCCCGGCACTTGATTGACTAATTATTCGTCTGAACTGCTGCCGGAGCGTGAACTATTTTGCCGTCATATGACGTTGAATCGGAACACCACGGGGGCGATACACATTTCACCCTTAACAGGCACTACAACAGCCATGCCCTCAGATGGGATTCGAACCTCCTGACAATCTAGCCAGCAAGAGTAAGCACTTATCTTACGCCTCTAGGCTATGAGGCTGATATGTTTTATAGTAGACAAAAAATGCATATACAGGATTCCTAGTAATGTCCTTAAGAACCCGAATAATTTTGTAAAGGAAACACCACGAGTTTACATTTTACGTTTATAGTAAAATGACAATGGAGGATTGAATTAAAGCAATTGCAGCAACACTAGCTAATAGTCTAGAAAGTTACGAAAACGAAATGAACAAAATATAAGAAACATGTCAATTACAATATCGTAGGAAATTATCAAAATGTAATGTATGCACGAAACGTGTATGAAGGCAATAAATGCAAGCCAGAAAAACGTATGAGCAGGTACTGCAAAACGGTGATATCTTCAATTCTTTTCAAAGTACGCGATGATATCTTTATTCGAATTCAATTGTGCATTTTTGCAGACAGAGGACATTTTGAACAGTCTGTAAATAAGATTTCTGAGCAAATAAGTGTTGTTTATTTCAGCATTCACGAATATGGCGGACAACTAGCAAATAACCATATCGTGCCAAATAAATGCCTTCTATAACAGTTTTATATGCGATTTCTACTCATTGCACATAGTTTCATTGTTGTTTTCATCGATTGAAATATAATAAATTTCGGTCAATTTGTTCGAAATCTATTGGAAATTTTACTTTTCCACGCGGAGAAAAATACCTCAAGAACTACATAACTCAACAGAACTGGTGATCATAGATTCAATATTACTAAATTTTATCCAATTTGTCCAATATATTCCAAAGATATTAGAATTTGAATTTTTCAACGATCAGAACAATATCTCCAGAACACGATAATTCCTAAACATTGCTGTTCATTTGAAAGACACTTCCATTGCAGATAGCAGCATTCATGGACCAGTTTCGCTCTTTTTAAGCGCTCATCAGCATGAAATACCCGCTAACCACAATGTCAGCAAGAAAACTTGCTGTATGCCACAAATTTGCGATCTTATATAGAAACTGACAATTTTATTCTTTCTACGTAACTGGCATCAAATTCATGTACATTTTTACTCGGGCTACACATAGCTGCAATAGTCAAGTTCACAATCACAAAACTGCCTATAAAAGATGTTCCCAAGAATTTAGATGACCACATTTCAGATAACAGCATCCATGAATACTTTTATCTGCAATGGGAGTATCTTCCAAATTTTGAGGAGCGGCCCTTGCAGGCTGGTTCTCTGACTTTACTGCTGTCCTTGTTGCCGTGGGTTTCATAATTAATTTTATTTATTTTTAAATAAAAATCGCGTAAAATGTTACCGCAACATATTTACTTAACATAATTTATTTACATTATTTATGCCGTTTCTTAGCTTATAAAAAAACGTTCGAAAATAAATCCTCTGGTCCGTTCCCTGTGAAATTTAATAGATCTTGGAAATTTTTCAATTGAAATAATATCTGAAAAGTGCATTCAATGTGCTTAATTTGTTCTAGAAATACCGCGCCCAGATGCAAGCACACACAGAAAAAAAATTATGACCTATGCTAATTCAGGTACACTTAAAATATATTGAACCTCGTTGGAGCAATATCACCACTCAATATCCTTGCTGGATCAATATCATTATCCCATACACAATATCCTTGCTGGATCAACATCACCACACAATATCCTTCCTGGATCAATATAACCATCCCATATCAATATCACCACTCAATATCCTTGCTGGATCAATATCATCACTCAATATCCTTGCTGAATCAATATTACCACACAATATCCTTGCTGGATTAATATCATAATATCATTATCCCATCTCAATATCACCACACAATATCCTTGATGGATCAATATCACCATCCCATCTTAATATCACCACCCAATATCCTTGCTGGATCAATATCACCACTCAATATCCTTGTTGAATCAATATCACCACACAATATCCTTGCGGGATCAATATCACCATCCCATCTCAATATCACCACTCAATATCCTTGCTGGATCAGTATCACCACTCAATATCCTTGCTGGATCAATATCATTATCCCATCTCAATATCACCACACAATATCCTTACTGAATCAATATCACCACACAATATCCTTACTGAATCAATATCACCATTCCATCTCAATATCACCACTCAATATCCTTGCTGGATCAATATCACCACTCAATATCCTTACTGGAGCAATATCACCATCACCATCGCCATCCCATCTCAATATCACCCCTTCCCTTTTACATATGTCTCTATATTAAAAAAAAAGTAGTTAACGCCTCCGCCGCTGCCGTTTGACAAATTTCGCTTTCCTCGAGGTTCTCTGTCACGTAACTGCAAGAACTATCCCAGGCAAAAATATAAAATTGAGTACATTTATAAAGAAATATTAGGGGAACACGCTGAAATAAACCTCTTTTCGATTAAAACTTTAGTTTAATAAATATTCAATGTCAAACTCTAAGGCAGAATACATGAGCTGCGAATCTGCGTCCTCGATACACAAACAATAGCCAGATCACACACTTTTGCAGACATGTACCTATATAGTGTACATTTTGAAAGACGGAACCATTTTTTAAAAATGTCGACGTAGTTTATGATTTTCTTCTATATTCGAGCGTCCCTCGAAATTCTTTATCTGGTACTGCAAAAACTACAACACACAAAAATATGAAATTTGGTACATTTGTAGAAAAATAGTAGGGTAATACGCTGAAATAAATATTTTTTCGATTTAAACTTTAGTTATACTTGAACCAGCTCGCAGAGCGATCTCAGCGAGCGCCAGTGAGTAGGAGGTTAAGCTAACTCGCAAAACGAATTGCGTAGATTAGCGAAGCGTAGCGAGCAGGTGTCCCCTAGTACTATATATCATAGGAAAAGAAAAATACTATATATCATAGGAGCTAACTATATTAGGAGCTAACTATATATCATAAAACTATATATCATAGGAGCCCCCTAGTACTATATATCATAGGAAAAGAAAAATACCTGATGCGGGCAACAGCTGACTACAGACTCAAATTCATTGTACTTTCCCTGCAATACATGGTAATGCATAGGGAAATTATTGGAATCATGCCGAAAATCGCAACTCGAGTTTTCGAGGGATCTACACGTTTTAGGACCTCTAAAATACGAAAAACTATATTTTACCTTGATGTCTGTGTGTGCGTCTGTCTGTGCAGATTTTGTATTCACTCTAACTGAACAGCTAATTAACCAAATTTCGTGAAATTTGGTAGGTAAGTCCTTTGTGGGTGACCATGGTGCTGATTAGATTTAGAAATGATTCGGTGTAAAAGGACCTACTTTTTTTGCGAAATGGCTCGCAAAAATTGCCAGTATCCATTCTAGATCAAAAACTAATAGACCAAATTTCACAAAATTTAGTAGATAAGTCACTTGTGGGTTAACCAGGTTCTGGTTAGATTTTCGTACGAATCGGAATAAAAGAACCATCCTTTTTTGTGAAATGGCCTGCAAAATCTTTAAATCTAAAACATAAAGGACTACGTATGCTTAAATATATGAATTATTGTTTTGTACGTAATGCTTAATGATTAAAAGTATAAGATCAACCCCATTACACCATGACTAGCCGTTCTCGAGATATTTTATTATTTTCGCTACGCTATCTTCGAAAATAAGTCCAGTTATCGAATGGGAACGAAAATTGACATGTGTTGCCAGTCAATGTACAAATGCAGTGCAATTTTAAATGATTATGAGTGTTATTTTGAGCAGATACAGTATTGTGGCAATTAATTGAGAAATGTCATTTTTTTCGTTTTATCACACGTAAGCTTAGGAAGAAGCACTCCAAATTAGCTCATAGTTCAAATTGCAGTTATTATCAAAGTAGCAGGTGTTCGTATGCACCTGGTAAGTAGCGGGTGTTCAAATTCCTCCGCCAGGTGGCAGGTGTTCCGCAGTGGTAGTTTCTCAGTTGTTGCGGGGCTCATTATCGTCATGGATATCAGCGCGGAAACACGTGCTAAAGTGATTGCGCTTAGAGAACACAGTTCTAAGACGTTCGAGGAAATAGATAAAATATGTGGAGTGAGTACAGCAAGTGTCGGGAGGATCTGGAAGCGGTTTCAGGAAACAGGAAATGCTGGAACCAACCGCTCTGGAAGATGCGGCCGAAAAAGATCAACTTCGACTCGTGACGACAAAACTTTACATCGAATGAGTGTTAAAAATCCTCGATTAACCAGTTTTGACCTGTCTAAGTCCATGGTGGCAGCTGGTGTTGATATTGCAACTTCAACAGTGCGATACAGGCTGTTAGAACGCGGACGGAGAGCACGTCGACCGTACAAGAAGCAGCTTCTGACGCTTCGCATGAAGAAAAAAAGGTTGGAATGGGCACAGAAATGCAAAACATGGACTGAGAAGGACTGGGAGAAAGTTCTCTTTTCTGACGAAACACATTTTGTGGTTCAGGGATTTAGATCTATGTTCGTGAGAAGGAGCCAAGGAGAACTTCTCAATCAGCACCACATCAATCAAGCACCCAGGCATCCGCCCAAAAAGATGTTTTGGGGTTGTTTCAGCGTTTTGGGGGCAGAATCTCCTGTTCACGTAGAGGGAATGATGAACAGTGCCAGTTACGAAGTCATATTGACCCGAAAAGTGCTTCCAACCATGGCTAAACTGTGGCCGAACGGAGATTGCGTTTTCCAACAAGACAGCGCGCCATGTCACACTTCAAAGCGAATCAAAAATTTCTGCTCAAAAAAAAATATTAACGTACTGGATTGGCCCGTGAATTTCACCAGACTTGAATCCCATAGAAAATTTGTGGGCTATTGTCAAAAAACGGCTTCACAAATTTGACTGTACGACGATGGACAAGCTAATTTCGGCCTTTATTGACATATGGTTCAGAGACGTTGAAATTAAAACTACATGTGCTAGTCTAGTACATTCCATGCCGAAACGTGTCTGTGATGTTATAAAGTCTCGGGGAGGTCATATCACTTATTAGTTTTAAATGTATCCATAGAAAACTTGAATAAAACTGAATTTTATAAAAAAAACTGCATTTATCAATTAATTGCCACAATACTGTAATCTTAATATACTAAATTATTGAAGAAATAAAGAGAATCTGAATATGACTCCACAGAGAAAGTCATGTGCTGCCCACATCAGATTTTTTATTTCATTGTATACATTAAAATAATTTCCTTGCAAAAGATGACTAGTGAAATGTTTATGTATTTTCATTACCTTTAATGTATACTACATTAATTAAAGTCAGAAATTTGTAGTTTTAAGTAAATCTGAAATGTCCCAAAAAAGAGTTGTCCTTGAACAGTTTGCTCTTTGTCATCAAATATTCCGTGTAAAACAAGCATTTATTTGTTACATTTTGTCATATATACATTTGGTCACATTTTATCATATGTACATTTGGTCACATTTTATTAGAGATTTTGATTACTTTTGCGAAACATGTTGAAAACGTAAACCGGTTCTATTTGTCCAAATTGTGCCAAAATCTAATCAATTCCAGGATAACATATATCACTCAAATACCAAATTTGATGACATTTCGCCGGATAGTTTTTGAGATAGATTGGATACATACAGACATATTTAGCATATACTAACTTTCATCCTTTCGAGGCAGACCGTCTAACCTACCCGAAAGTGTAAGCTATCTGTTTGGACGGCCGTTATAGTGTCACCTAATTTAGACCATAATCCAGTAGGGGCTACACCCACGAGGACCGTACCCTCCTTCCTCTGCCAAAAACTCCTCAGAAAGATTTTCGGACCCGTACACCGCATAAATATGAGCATAGATTCGGGGAATCGAACTCGGATCTTCCGAGTGTAATCCCAATGCCTTAACCACTGGGCTATCCCACCCATATTTAGCATATTGGTACATTGGTGTAGACAGACAGAGATGCACATAAATACACATAAGTTACACTAAAAATAGTGGATCTGTATTCTAAAGTGTCCAAAGCATGTAGATCCGTCAAAACTCAAGTATTCGACCTGATTCCAATACTTTCGTTTTACGTCATCCTGTTCTTATTATAGGGTAAGTAAAAGGGCCATTCAAGTGCATATAAACAGTTTGTATATTTCTTCGGAAGATATTTACGAGAATTTTCTGCATGAACGCGTTTTGTGATATGAACCGAAACTATTATGAGCATTTCTTATTTCACCTTTCAAACTGCAACAGAAATTCCTTTTCAACCTCCATTACACAGAAAGGAAGTTAACAGTAAAAAGGATAGCATGGAACATATTGAATGCGTTATCAGAAGTGGTGGGACTTCTCGAGAGGCAGAATAGCGCGCATTGAATTCGTTATGTAACAGGGAAACTTCCAATTTTTATTACTTTTATTAAAAATACTATAAATAATTAAAAACTGTCAACGTAATTAGCATCTTAATGCAATCGCTTTGGCATACTGGACTGGCATGATGAACTAATTCTATAACACATTGTCGAAACATATTTTTCAAATTTCTATGACCTTATGTTTTAATAAAATGGAGGTATGTTTTATTTTCCTCGATAAAAAAAAGTATTGTTTTTGTATCGAAAACAATTTTCAAATTGAAAATCCTAGTATAACTTTCAAAGGTGATTGTTACGACAAAACATTTTAAAAAATAATATAAATAATTAAAAATTGCACTCGTAATTAGCAGATTAATGTAATCGCTTTGGCATACTGACATGATGAAATAATTCAATAACACATAGTTGAAAAATAGTTTTCTAATTTATGACCATCTAATATATAATATCTAATATATTATTTATTAGATGGTCATATATTAGACCATCTAATATATAGTATATTAGATGGTCTAATATATGACCATCTAATATATTATATATTAGATGGTTATTATATATTAGATGAAGATACATTTTATTTTCCTGGATAAAGGAAAATATTGTTTTGTATCGAAAACAATTTTCATATTATAAGTCTTAGTATACCTTTCAAAGGTGCTTGTTATGAAACAGCATTTAGGATTCTGTCAGTTCGTCTGTTGGTTCATCACCAATTCGATGCCATAGCGTTTTTTTCGAAACTGCTCAACCAAATAAATCTAAATTTGATACAAAATTAGGATGTTAAACATAGAAAAAAAAAACATCGTAACTTATTTGAAAATTTGAGCAAGCCATGTAAAACATACGTAAACATGTTTGTAACTAATGCAATATCTCAAAATGACTCAGCCATCTGAAACTATATTTTGAACACATATGGACTGTACTATGTTTGTAAAAAACAATGTCAAAAATTTATTTTTAAATGTTGTCCTTGCCATGCGCATTCTGAGCATAAAACTATTCTTACTACGAAATTTTGTAACCAATTGATTTCCAACACAACTCAACCGACTGAAACCAAATTTTGTACAGAAGTCGGCTACTACATAATTATGTGAAAACATGACGAATATTTTGAATTTTTGTCCATGTCGTTTGCAAAACGTTCATGGACACTTTGAATTTAATTATAATATTTCCAAAACTACTGAACAAAATAATACCAAATTTGATATAAATATTGGCAGTTACATCAGTCTAATTACCCCAGTAGTATTATTTAATAGACGCATAAATATATTTAAGAAAAAGGTCGAAAACTAAAGATCGAAACTAAGATGTATTTTTCCTTCGTCGCTAAAGTTATCATTGGAGCCGGCATGATGCGGAGCAACGGCGCCGAATGTCAAATTAGCAATTTAAGCCTACAAAAATATCCATTGAAATGCATTTCTTTGCAAGATCATGTACTTGGTTTCCATTTGGAACTTGTGCCAAAAAACCCTTATCAACCAAACATCCTATAAGTGGAACAATATGCGTTATTTATTTTCTATTTGCTCCTAAATTAAGCATAATAACATAATAAGCTATTCAAAACGGAGTTAGACTTAGTGTAACACAAATAACTTATGATTAAACTTTGCATTTCACAACCAAATTATCACCCATATAAACATCACAGTACAGACATTGTCACGTGAACTGAGACTCACCACATACTTATTTTGTTAAATACTTAGTTATACGATGCATAGGCCACGCATTTATTTATTATTCCAATAACCTCTAAAACATGAATTGGTAAAGTAAGTTATATTTTTCATATCATAGAAATTTATTACTTATGGGGGAATAAAATATGTAACGGCGCAAATTTATAAACAACTTAATATAAACTTTATTTTTTTTTTAAATTTCAAATATAGATAGAAAATTTTGATTGTTCTTTAAGAAGAAGATGTTTCTCTCGCCTTCAAATTATTTTCGAAAGATTTCATTTGTTAATTAACAATTTAAAAACATATTTAATAACGCACCATATTGATATTAAAAAATTCTGCAATTAATGTTTCGAATATATATCAAGCATTACACTTTAACAACCATATTTTCTTGATAATCTATTTGGATAAATACATTGTATAGCATTATATACCCGCAATATTTAACAAGAAAGATCAATCATGCTTAAAGCATTGATTAAGAAACACTTTCCAACTTCAATGCAATTTTATTTAAACATGTCTAAAATGTAATACATTCCTCGGTAATATTTTAAAACTTCTCACAATAATACATTGATTTATTGTAGTTGAAAACTTAAACATTCATCCAAAAAAATGAACTTCATTCAAATGACGGCATTGAAATATAAATTGCCTGGTTTAAACATCTCTAAAATGTGATATATTACTCGGTAACAATTTTAGAATTATCATAATACCACGATAATTTATTATATTTAAAAACTTCATCGAAAACAACTGAAATTCATTCAAATGACGTCATAGAAAAAATAACACGCCTGGCTCTCTCTAAAAAAGCAGCATTTCGTTCATAAATAATTTCCCATTCATTTCATTCATCACAATACTATAATAATTTATTTTATTTAAAAATTAAGACCATGGAGCTATAAGTAATTTAACTCTATGCTTAAAACTTCATCGCAAAAAATCGTCCTTCTCTCGGTAAAGTCTATAAATATTTCTTTCATATCAGCTATGCAGACTCCATGAGCTAAATTCTTTTGCATTAAAAAAATACAGCAATTCCTATACAACTCATCCTACATATTTTGCTGTTTACATTTCACATAAGTGAAAAATAGGCTTCGTTAGAGAAATAATCAAAGTTGGATGCTCATTTAAACTCAAATATATTGTCATTGCGTTGTTTCAGTATGTAGATGCACAGAATTTAAGCGAAAATAAAGGTTTTACGACGAATACAACACTCAATATGAATTAAAAAGAACTTTAAAAATGACGATTTTGAGACAAGATGGATGCCGTATTATATTTTGAAGTTGGTCACGTGATCGTTTCATATCATGGTCACGTGATCGCTTCATGTAAGAAGTGTAATTATTATTTTAATTTTTATTTAAAAAACTACTGAATATATTTCGCTGAATTTTTTTTATATATTTTATGGAATAATTTGAATATTACCTAAAATTTTCGAAGCAATTTGTGAAATTTAAATCCGCTTAAAAAATGTTTGAAAAATTTGGTCCCATTGGGTTCAATGTATTATTTCATTTTTTTCAATCCGGGTTCAATCCAAAACTAATTGGGTGATATTATTTATTTATATTCCTATAGGTCCTACAGACCGTCTGAACAACATACTAAAATTTCATTTTGATTAAGTCATTTTTACGGCAGTTATCGTGCTAACGGACAGACAGACAGACAGACAGACAGACAGAATGAACAACGTCATAAACACTTTTCAACTTTGTTGTAAAGTGTTAATAATAAAATTATGCAGTTTCCGTAAATGAACTCAATTTATTTTAAAATTTAAATTTCAAATGGAGAAATTTAAGTCAAATATATAAAATATAGCAGTTAATAATAAACAGTACACAGAAGCATTTCAGTGATAAGTCAAGCTTCATAGTTTAACAAAATGCATTTAATAAATACTGCACATATTTTTATTATAGAAAATTGCATTTGTTAGGCATATATTGAGAAAATAAACTAACATAATTCAATAATATAAAATTTCACAATTAAGAATTGTGGCGTATGAAAAATAATGTTTTAGTTAGGTTTATTTAATTTAAACTTTGAATTAGTTATGTTAACATTAAGGATGGTCGTTAATTTATCATAGTGCATAGCATAAGTGATAGCCTAGTTATCTTTTTTATGTTACCATGTGTTTCTGAATAATTTGATTAATAAACAAAAAATTAATTTATTTTCCGATGAACGTACATTAATTTTGCTCAAACACAATTTTATTAATTATTATATTTCGTATTAAATTTTAGCATAGCCTAACTTCAAACCAATAATTATCTTTACAATTTACTAATTCGTACAACATTATAGTTTCTCTAGCTTAACTGAGTCGGTAGTGATACAGTTGCAACCTTCTACTGACTTCTCGTCAAGTTACATAAATCCTCATATTACGATACAAAAGTTTACCTGTTTGCTCTTTGGCGCACAGCAGATCATCTTTAGACCTACTTACTTCATAGAAAGCACCTTTTTTACGTATTTATTCGGTGACGATATTTTAGCGAATGGTGGAAGCACAGTCTTACGTGCTTAATAAACGTAAACAACTTTTAGGAGATTTACAAGAGCACACACATTTCACGTGCTCAGTCAGCAGCACACTTGTGCTTAGTTCGCAATGAAAATCATAGATATTCTAGGAAGCACATTTTTTATGTGTTTAGCCCACAGCCAAAATTTCGAATGTTAACTTTTACTTGATGCTCAGGGGTAACTTTGCTTTCCCCCTTGGACCTCATTGGCTCCACAGTATCTGTGTGTCAATTTCCTCCAGACATCTGGGCAACTGTGTCACAATAAACAGTACGCAGAAACGTTTTGATGATTTGATGATAAGTCAAGCTCTGTAAACAAAATGCATTTGGTAAATTCTGCACTTTTTTATTATAGAAAAATACATTTGTTAAATATACCTGTATATTGAGAAAATAAACTAACATAATTCAATTATATCAAATATATCAGTTAAGAGTAAACAGTATACAGAAACATTTCGGTGAAGCTCTCTAGTTTAATAAAATACATTTGGTAAATATTGCACTTTTTTAATATAGACAAATGCATTTGTAAAAGTTTATTGAGAAAATAAACTCACATAATTTAATTATATCAAATATCGCAGTTAAGATAAACAGTACACAGAAACATTTTGACGATAAATCAAGCTTTGTAGTTTAATAGAACGCATTTGATAAATACTGCACATATATTTATTATAGTAAATACTGCACATATTTTTATTATATTTTATTAAAATACCTTTATTAAAAATATATTGAGAAAATAAACTAACATAATTCAATATATCCTACATACGTAATTCAGATATATCCTATACTCAATTCAGATATATCCTACATACGTAAAATATTTCATACATACTTTAGATTATAGTGTTAAATGAAATATAATAACTAATTAAACACAGGATTTCCGTTCTGAGAAATTCGATGAGAATGATAAATTATTTGTGAGATGTACAAACCTCAAAATACACTCACTATAAATCTTAAACCTAAGTTTAATCAAAACTACTTTCAACAAACCCTAGAGAAATAAAAATTCCTTTGAGCAGTTTCTAATATTTACTAGCGAATCAATTTCGTAGCAGTCTACCGCGAATTTAAAGCCCATAATAAACTCAATGAGAGTTTAAAACAGGGAATTTGCCTCTTAAATTGTTTGTTTCTCATCGTATCCAATTCAAAGGCGGTTAATAAGATTGTCCTTCATTTATGACGGAATTTGATGTGGATGCCATTACCTTCTCAACATTAAATTGAATTTAACACTTTACATGCACTACTTTTGCTTTCTTGAAGTATTTTGAAATATTGTGCTATCGTCAAGTTATTTTGATAAATGGCTATGCTTTTCTGTAACAATTTCATATCATATGAGTTATGCATTTATTGATACAGTTAAATAAATTCAAGTTTTATTTATGTTAAAGTCAAATTAAGAGTATGTTTATTAAATTTATATTCTCTATAATTATACTGTATTAGATATATATATATATATATATATATATATATGCTATATAATAAAATTATAATATGAAATTCCAATGATAGAAAAGAGGGAAGTTGTGACTCATAAAACCTTAACGTAAAAAATGCTAACAACATAAAGGATGTAAAAAATAGATGATGCATGGATCTTTGCCGCACGTCCGGTCAGGACGCAAGTATTATAAATTCTCCCCATAAAAGTGAATCTCGACATTAGCCGTACCGAACATAAATGCATATAAATCAATTAATAAAATTTTAATGCATAGTGAGGACAGCGAACATAATATAAAACAGTAACAAGTTTATTTACAAAATGGTTATAATAGTAAGAAAATATTCAATTAACATTTTAACTCCAAACATCTCTGCAAAGTTATTCTACAATATTTGGTGCGTTCCACAAAGACTTCTCTTATAATTATCATTATTTAAATCATACAATTAAACTCCATTATGTTTAAATTTCATTACGATTAAAGTTAGTTCTTATTCAAACATATACTGCCTTAAAATATAATTGAACTAATGTACACAATACACAATTATCTTAAATGTGAATGCTCGTAAAATGTAGAGAGAGAGAGAGAGAGAGAAAATAGTGTCATCAAAACTGTATGTAAAGATACATGCATGACATACCTTGGTATCTCGTGGGATAGTTCGTCATCGCGTCGGAAGGAAGTCGGGAGCCCGTCATCTGGGCCGTGGTTAAAGGACACTTCTCCTCTCGAAATCCAAAATCACAAGTGTTCGAACTTCTCTGACTCTCTCTATTATCTGACTCTCTCTGGGACATCTGAAAACTGTACAAAGAGTACGCTCCAGGTTGTCATTGGCCTAACACTATAGCCCCTGTATATTCTCATTAGATAGCATCTATTTACTTCTCAGTTATTGGGTGCTGTCATTTCGGAGGGTTGGTTAATACCCAAGAATTAATACGTACCAGCTGGCCCCAAACTCCCACGCACACGGGCGCACGTGCGGCCAGTGGCGGTCAAGAGGTCAGCTCTTTCCAAGGCGCCCTACTGTGAGCCCCTCTGTAATGGAGACCTCTCAGTTAAGCAAGTCGAAGAAGCGTTGTTTTCTTCATTTAGCAGGTGTTCTTCTGGGGAAACATATATTAATTGCAAATGTAATACAGGAGCCATCTTTATAGATTGTAATCCTCCACACCTTACAATTTTACATGTTTACCATGTAACAATAGAGAATCATAAATATGAAGATATATCTATATAAATAAAATTGAAAATCTGTCTGTCAGTCTGCCTGTCCCGTCATCACGGAAGAACGGCTGATCCGAATTTGATGAAATTTTATGAGTAGCCTGTAAATAGTCAGATTTAAAATTTAGTACATGTTTAGAGTTTTTACTATCAGTGGTTCTCGAGATATTAGTAAAAAACAAAATTTTCGTTTGTCTCATCATCACGGGAGAACGGCTGAACTAAATTTAATGAAATTTTGTGGATAGCCTTGAAATAGCATTCCATACATTTATCCCAAGTTTCGAGTATCCAAGACTAGGGGTTGTCGAGATATTAATGAAAAACGAAACTTTTTCCTAGAAGTTCTACTCTCTAACTCCGTGGTTTATCCAAACGAAAAGCTTGAAAATCCTTTGAAAAGGAATTAAAACTTTATCTCTGAGTTTGATGGGGGAGTTTTTGCGCTAATTAATCACTTTCTGAAAACATGAATTGTTTGAAACATGATTTAAATGGGAAATCTATCTCCATGGTTTATTTCTCACAAGCTTGTACTGAACAATGAAAAGTATAAATAAATCAAAATGGTTATTTAATTTCGCAGTTTATGACGAAGATTCTATCTTATATCATGTTGCTCAGAAACGCAATTAAATTGAATCTGTCTGTTAATTTTAATTATTATTTTTTCGATTTGAATAATAAATGAATGGATATAAAAATATATTTTAGAAAAGAACGATTTGATGTTTCTGATAGCATTTTCGACTGGATAATATCAATTTTGCTCTTCAGGTTTAAATGTTATTATTATTAATATTTTCGGGGATTATTGATTCAGGGATTACTGATATTTTCAAGTTATTATGCAATTGTGTTTATGACAAAAATTGTTTAAACCCATATATTGTACGTTGTACGAGTAATCTTCTACAAATACGCTTGTGTATCTTCTAATTTACGAGAATATAAGTAGTACAGGTATATGTTTTGATATATATTGGCATATATTGGAATCAATTACGACCTTCTGGTATAAACAGTACGGGGATTATTGATATTTTCAAATTATTGCGTCATCTCTTTTATTTTGGCAAATATTTTTCAGACTCACATTGTAATACGTGTAATCTTCTACTAACACACTGGCATATTTTCTAATCTGCGACAATATAAGTAGTACGGGATTGCATATATTGATTCAATTCCTTTTTTTTTTTGTAAATTTGCTTACAAAAGGGGCCAGGATGTTTTATTCTACAGATATATCCGTGAAGATAATTTTACATAGTGAGAACAGATATTCCTATACTTCTCTTTAGGAGCAATAAATTTAACATTTTAACAGAATTTGCACATGATTGCGAATTATAAATTTCTTTATATTTTATACTCCGTACGAAGAACGGGTATGCTGCTAGTATATAATAAAGATAAATGAAATCAGAATTTGAGGAGTAATAGTGATGCATCCATAACAAACAGTAGAATTCAACTACTAACCAGAAATAACTCAATAAAATATCAGTCATATGCACGAAAAATCAGGAAACCACAAATAATATAAAATATAAATCAAAAGAGAAACTACTATATTAAACAATGGAATGAAGCTGATGTAATGGTAAAATCTTCAGGGGTATCTACCTTTCACCAGTATCATATTAGCACATTCCATCTAATAGTAGTCTGTTACTATAAACAACAGACCAAACAGTACTCCTATATGCCAGATTTGAAACAGATTGAAAAAATTGAAAAACAAAAAAGAAAAGAAATATAATTTGGAAAATAATTGACTTACACGTGTAGAAGTTGACAGACCTAAACCCGCACTACATGTGAAGTAAAGATGTTATTATAAAGAAGGTGTTGTCAATTCATGAGTGTAAAGTTTAAAGTATATGTTGCCAATCTCAAACTTTGAAAAAAGTAATTACTAAAGAATGAAATGGATACTAAGAATATACTAAGAAAGTACTAAAGAATGTTTAGTGAAGAAAGTACTAGTACTAAAGAATAAAAGGATAACTACCAAATAAATTGCATTCAAAATAGAAGTAGGACTCTATATTGCAAATATAAATGATAATCATTGTTAACCCTATGAAATAATTAAAAAGTTAATAAGTAATATATAAAGAATCGAATAGACATTCGAATGTATTATTCGATTATAGAAATTAGTTCAGACAAGCCACAAATTCTTTGCATCTACCTCCTGGCAAAATGTACTACTAGATGATGAAAATGTATCGAAAGCTTAGTAATATAATCTATAACCATAAGTAGCAGTAAACTAATAATAAATAAGAAAGATCAATCATGCATAAAGGATTGATTATGAAACACTTTCCAACAGAAATGCAATTTTATTCAAACATCTCTAAAATGCGATACATTCAGCGATCATATATTTTAAATTATCACAGTACTACAATAATTTATTATATTTGAAAACTTAAAAAATGCACTTTATTCAAATGACCTTATCGAAATATAAATCGTCTGGCTCTCTATGTAAAAGCAATAAATTTTTCATTCGTACACTTTTATTCCGTACACCAGAGTTAAATAATTTTGCGAAAAAAATTCAGCAATTCTTATACAACTCATCTTACAATTATTTGTTTACATTCTGCATCCATTGAAATTGGGCTTCATTGTAGAAATAATCAAAGTTTGATGATCATTTAAACTAAAAAATATTTTAATTGCGTTGGCACAGAATATGCATAGAAAATACACAGAAATAAAGAGGTTTTAGGACGGATACACTAAATATAAATTTAAAAGACCTTTAATAATCACGATTTTGTATATGGGGAAAAACATGGATGCCATATTTTATTTCGAAGTGGGGCACGTGATCGTTTCATATTAAATGGGTGTAATTATTATTTTAATTTTCATTTAAAAAGCTACCGAATATATTTTGCTGAAATTTCTTTTATATATTTTATGGAATAATTTGAATATTTCCTTAAATTTTCGAAGCAATTTGTGAATTTCAACTTTGCTTAAAAAATGCTTGAAAAATTAGGTCCCATAGGGTCCAATGGATTTCATTTTATCAACCCAGGTTCAATCCAAAAATAATTGGATGATATTATTCATTTACATTCCCATATGTCACACAGACCGTCTCAACAAAATACTAAAATTTTATTTTAATTAAGTCATTTTTCTGTCAGTTATCATGCGAAAGGACAAACAGACAGAATGACAAAGTCATAAACACTTTTCAACTATGTTGTAAAGTGTTAAAAAGGGATATATATATATACTAATTGCAAAGTGTCCGTTTGTCTGTCTGTCTGTCTGCCCGTCTGTCATGCTTTTTAGGCATTTTCCGAATAGATAGACTTGCAATTTGGTACACGGCTTAATCGTTCGATGAAGCCCCCTGGAAACATCGTATTTTCCGAAAATATTCTGAAGAGAGGGTGCTCCCCACTAAAACGTTCGAAAAGTGAAACGATAGAAAAGCATACTTTGCGATAAAATAGAGACTTCAAATTTGGTTTATGGGTACATCGTTCGAAAGGAAGAAAGTGTGCAATTTCAGATTTCCAATATTTTCTAATTAAGGGGGTGCCACACACCAAAATGTTCGATTTGCCGAATAAATGAGAAACGGCTCCTTCAAAATTTGATAGAGGCTTGAAATTTAGTATATAGGCTAATCATTTGACGAAAACACTCAAGACGAATATAGTTGTTCAAAAATGTTCGTTTAAGGGGGTGCTCCAGAGAAAAGCGTCCGAAGGGTGAATTGATAAAAAAAAAACATGTTTCAGGATGAGATAGAGATATCAAATTTTGTGTACAGGTAGATAATTTGGAAGGACGAAAGTGTACAATTTCAGTTTTCCAATATTTTCTACTTTAAGGGGTTCCGGACACCAAAATGTTCGATTTTCGGAATAAAGGAAAAACGCACTTTTAAAACGTCACAGGGGCTTGATATTTGGTATATGGGCTTTATCATCTGATAGAAAATACAAGAAGAATAGAGTTTTTCAAATATGTATATTTAAGGGGGTAGGTACTCCACATAAAGACATTCGAAAGGTGAAATTATAGAAAAAGCATGTTTCACGACGAGATAGAGATTTCGAATTTGGTTTATGGATAAATAGTTGGAAAGGAAGAAAGTGTGTAATTTCAGTTTTCCAATATTTGCTATTGTAGGGGGTACCGCGCACTAAAATATTCGATTTGCCGAACGAATGAAAAATGCTTCCTTTACAATGTGATAGAGGCTTGAAATTTAGTATATGGGCTAATCATTTGATAAAAAAAACTAAGATGATTAAGATTTTTCAAAAATGTTCATTTAAGGGGATGCTACACAGAAAAACGTTCGAAAGGTGAAGTGATAGAAAAACATGTTTCGCGATGGGATAGAGACATCAAATTTGGTGAACTGGTAGATATTTTGAAAGGAAGGAAGTGTGCAATTTCAGCTTTCCAATATTTGCTACTTTAGGGGGTGCCGGACACCAATATGTTCGATTTTCCGAATAAAGGAGACACGTTTCCTCTTAAATGTGATAGAGGCTTGATATTTGGTATATGAGACAATCGTCTGATAAAAACTCCAAGACGAACAGGGTTTTTCAAAAATGTTCATTTATGGGTGTGCTCCATAGAAAAACGTTCCAAAGGAGAAATAATAAAATAGTATGCTTCGGGATGAGATAGAGACTTAAATTTGGTGTTCGGGTAAATAGTTCTAAAGGAAGAAGTGCGCATTTTAAGTATTTAAGTCAATTTCCAGTAATTTCTTCTTTAGAGGATTCTGCCCACTAAAATATTGGATTTGCCGCATAAATGCGAAAAGCGAATTATTTAAAAAATTACAATATTCAGAGGTTGCTTATTGCGAGACAGTTGACTTCCAACAGGTGTTCGGCTAGTATATATAAATATCCAAATGGAAACTATGAAGAAAAACCATATAAAAGATCGAAAAATGAAAGTGAAGTACCACAAAGTGGTCGGATGGGGGGTTGTGACCCCTACTCCCCGGTTTAGCATGTTTTGTACCGTGGTAACACTCCTGGAAGCCGGTGCATCAGTACTGAAATTTGATAAACCATATTTCATATGAAAGACGAGAACTGAAAAACCACTGAAATAATCCTTATAACAAGATGACACTCCAATACCCAATTATTTAACTCAAACGAGAAAAATTGCCTTCACTTAATTACCCATAAAAACAAAAATTAAAGAACATCAATTAGTGATGTGGTAACTGTGTTTATTAGGTACTGTATTTACTTGATGTTCTTTTTTTATGTTTTTATGTGTAATTAAATAAAAGCAATTTTTTCCTTTGAGTTAAATACTTGGGTATTGGAGTGTAATCTTGTGATAAGTATTACTTCAGTGGTTTTTCGTTCCAGTTTTTTCGTTCCAGCTGCAACAGTGTAGCAGTGTGAATAATCATGCCAAATGAGACAGTACCCATCAATTTTGTTAACAATGCATGGCAACTTTTACAGTTAATTACAAATGAGGTTCAACATGACCACCATTCTGATGTTCCAAGAGCTAACTGCATGCGTTGCACGACATTTGCCACCATTAGTTTCAAATCGTTGAATCATGTTTCTTAAGTTTGTTAAGCTCATCGGTCTTCGTCGTAACTTCTTCAACCACCGAAATTCACGAAGAGCAGCATTGAGATTACCGTTCCTCTGGTAATATAACTTGACTAACAAAGCGCGGTGACATAAGGCAAGAGCCATCGAAAGGTACTAGGTAGATCGCCTCCGAATGATGAGAATTTACCTAGCCTTCAATTTTATCGACATGATCGCTGCACGGAACGCGATTATGCAGATTAGTGCATTTTACTCGGTAAACAGCGCCAAAATTTCCGACTTTTGGAACTTTTTTTTTTTTTTAGAATTCGAAACCGCTTGTTCCACTGTGTATGCCCACCGAATTGTGTTACGTTTTGTCTAATACATTACTCGCCAGAGGCCTCTGAACATCTCACCTTATTTTATGGCCACAATGTACATAGTATAATGCATAGGGAAAGTATTATGAAGGGATCAAAAATTTAAATTCGACTTTTCGTGGACAGAAGAGCACGTTTCATGCATCTCTGAACTCAAATCGAACGTTTTTAAGCTGATTTCTGTGTATGTGTCCTTGAGACTGTCGACGTGATATCTCACGGACGACTAGAGCGGTTTAAAAGAAATTTACTACAAATATTACAATATGTAAATAATGAAATACTATGGATTTTGAACGCCATCGAATGTTAAGAAGACTCCTCGAATATTCGAATGACATTTTGAAAAAAATCATTCAAAAATCAGAACCTGTGATAATGTTACGTAAATTATCATTTTTTATGTAATTATTCATTGGAAAACGAATGACAAATTTTAGAAGTCTAGCGTGAACCGTTCTCCAGATATTGCATGATTTCCTAATAAATTTATCAAAAATCTATATAAATAAAATTACAAATCTGTTTATTTATCTGTCTGCCTGTTTGTCTCATCATCACGGGAGAACAGCTGAACCGAATTTGATGAAATTTTGGGGGTAGCCTTGAAAAAACTTCACTTAAAATTTAGTCCCTGTTTCGAGTTTCTAAGACCAGGAGCTTTTGAGATATTAATGAAAAATGACACTTTCATTTTTCTCATCATCACGGAAAAACGACTGAACCAAATTTGATGAAATTTAGTGGGTAGCCTTAAAATAGCCCCACTGAAAATGGAGTCCATGTTTCGAGTTTCTAAGACCAGGGCTTGTCGAAGTATTAATGATAACGAAACTTTTCATAGGAGTTCTACTCTCTAACCACCTGGTTCCTCCAAACAAAAAAGGTTGGAAATCGGTGGTTTGACACATGAAAATGAATTAAAACAATATCTCTGAGTTTGGTGGGAGATTATTGCGCTAATCAGTCACTTTTTGAAAACATGAATTGTTTGAAAATATGAATGTTTGAAACATGAATTTAAATGGAAAATGTATCACCATGGTTTATGTTTTCACAAGCTCTTAGTCAACAATGAAAAGTATTAAGAAATCAAAATTGTTATTTAATAATCAGTATTTTATTAAGTTTCTCTCTCATATCATGTTGCTCAGCAAAGCAATTAAATTGCTTAATGTGTTTGTTAATTTTTATTATTATATTTTCGATTTGAATAATAAATAAATAGATATAAAATATATCTTATAAATGAACGGTTTGATTTTTCCCTTAATTATGTTAATTGCGGAATGCGTACATTACTTTAATTTATTTTGGCAAAGTGCTTTCAAACTTGTATATTGTGTTTAGCTAATAAACTCAATGTGTTTAACCAATAAACTCATTTAGCTGAT
>OX578133.1:114275856-114358356 GCA_951213105.1 Amaurobius ferox | reverse complement strand
ACAAATGCATCTAAACGTCTGGTAATGTTTGAGAAATCGTATTGAAGGAATGATTGCATTAGGCTAACAGCTCATTAGATCAAACGGAATTCGATGAATCTCTTTGTAATATTAATTGGCATTACAGAAATGGAAATTGGATCGATGTTGGGCGGATTATTTCAGATCGCTCAATCAAATGTAATTTGCTTCCTCGGTTAATGAATCAATACTTGTTTTAAACATATTATATACATTATTACATTTTTGCATCATATATTAGCTTATGGGGTAGAAGTCCGATTATTGTTAAAAATCTGGATCCTAGGGTGAAAATGTACCTTTAATATTATTACTTTCCCTAAATACATAGGGAAACTATTATAATAGGCTAGAAAATTCAAATTCGTGTTTGAGGCAGATTTACACATTTTAAGCTTCCCTGAATGCGAACGCTTCGTGGTCGACGTTTGTGTGTATATGTGAATGTGTGTGTATATGTAGATGCGATATATCATGGACGAATGGAACGTTTCTAACGCAATTTAGTACGATTATTACAATAAGTGAATACTAAACTCTATTTATTTTATACACGATCAATCAGTTGGAACATTCTCAAATTTTCAAAAGGTTTTTTGAAAAAAAATCATTAAAAACCAGAAAATTCAATAATGTTATATAGTATATAACCGTTTTATACTTAAATTAACGATTAGAATAAACTTTAGACTGCTAACATGACTCGTTCTGGAAATTTAGCACGATTTCATGTCAAATTTAATAAAAAATTTAAAACAAAAACAGTAGTATGTATCATAAAATATCTTCACTTTCCATACGCAATATTATTATAGAACATCGTATTACCAACATCAGTATATCACTGCAACAAAAATGATGTATAAACATATTATTCATGGTCATCATTATGTAAAACAAGTTGATTTCAACCAATATGGGTGCCAATTGTTTTATGCGAATTTAATTTTAACGGTAAAAGTATCATTTTGTGGTACTAAATAATTATTGGTCGATATGCCTGCATTCTTGTCAACATTCATTAAAAATTGCATAGTGTTTAAACCATCAATTTATTGCTGCTCCACTCTGCTAACTCGCTACTCTAAGAAAATTGTATTAGTCCAGAAGTCGTTAATTACGCTTGATTGAATTTAAAATTCATTGTTTATTCTAAAATTTTACAAAATCGGAGAATTTATAGATGTTGGACCAGAAGGGAAAGTTATAAATTAATTTTAATTCATTAAGCATCTTATAATATTAAATTCTAGAAAATGGCACTTTAGTACATATGCCCCAGCGACTAGGTTGAATTTTTCAGCAGTAATTCACGAATTTTTCAGCAGTAATTCAGCAGTAATTCACTTCACGTCCTCGTGCACATTTGGTCTTATTTCATAATTGATATCGACAGGTGTCCAGCGATCATCATTCTATCTACACACCTTCTACTCTGGGGGCGCGGTAGTCCAGCGGTTAGCGCGCGGGAGTTGCAGTCGGTAGGCCCGGGTTCGATTCCCTCCGCTGCCAAAACTGCCGCCGTGTTCACGCGGAGTACGATCACCTTAAACATGTGAGTCCGTAAGTCCTTCCGAGAGGTTGGCGGTAGGAGAAGGAGGGTACTACAGTCCCTGTGGATGCCTCTCCCACTGGGTTCCGGTCTAATTTGGGTGGCTCTTCCCGGCCGTCCAAACAGTTACCTTACACCTTTCTGGTAGGTCGGACGGTCTGGGTCTCAACAACAACACCTTCTACTCTTCTGTGTATCTCCAGTTTTTGCTGTTTTATCCATCCCATCCACTTAGCTGAAAGGCAAGGGATAAGCAGGAATAACCCGCACACAACTCTGGTTGTCCCGTATACAAATGACGTAATGTCATGTGTTATCTGTTTGAGGGTATTGTTATCTGGGAATCGTTCCAACTGACTCTCATTGGGTCGCAAATATTCCCATCTTAAACTGTAACAACTGATGACAAATCGGCGTCAATATTGTATTTTGTTGATCGCATTAAATTGAACACAATGTAGCATCAGCACACTACACATTGCAGGTAGTATGTCCATATTTGAAAAACTATTTCTGGCATCCCATAATCTCGATGTGATGCCAGTCGAAATACCCATCATCTATTTTGTTTAATTTATTAAGTATCTCATAATAATATTATATTCGAGAAAATAGTACTTTACCCCTTATACCCCAGCCACTAAGTTGAATCTTTTAGCAGTATGAGGTGTCTGAGATCTGTTAATCAGTCGCGGCCTCATGCACAATATGTCTTATTTAATAACCGATCTCGAGGACGCTCAGTTGTCATCGTGCACACCTCCTCCTCTTCTGCGTATCTTGAATTATTGTTACTTCATCCTCTGCACCCAGTTTGCTAGAGGGCAATATACAGCCAGGCATAACCCGTAACTCTGGTTGACCCTTGAGCGCATTACGAAATATCCTGCGTTATCTGCTTGAAGGTATTATTGCATAAATATTTCATTGAGAAAAGATGGTCACACTCCAAATTATCGTGTAAATTATGGGAAAGTACCATACATATCGCATATAATATAGTTAAGTATGGTATTGCAGTAACCCACCAAACTTACCGAAGTACGAGCAGCTACCTTAGCTAAAAAACAATACATTGATCATTAATCACGCAATTGAATTTTAAATTATATTTATTTAACAGTCATTTGATTACACATAGTTACAACACACTTACTAATTAATTATTTCAAGATACATGTTAATGGAATTATTTACAGAAGTGATCCAGAAGGTGGAAATGACTTAAAGAAATGGCTTCAAATTTACTTGTAAGCCCATTATTAAATTGATGATTTTGTCAAAAATGTTTATATGAAATTTTATTTCAGCAGATGTTAATTCTTTTATCGGCGATTTATTTTAAAGTCAGCAATGATTCTTGTAGCAGTTCTTTTACACTCAACAATAGCTAATTTCCAAGTTTAAGTTATTTTATATCTCCTGTTCATTTTATATCTCCTCATTTTACATCTCAATCATTTTATATCTCCTGCTCTCAATATTATCTTTATCTACATCCAGTATTGCTTTGCGATCTTCGTTAATGAGATTTGTTTGATGCAATACCTCAATAAACAGCAATATATATATATATATATATATATATATATATATATATAACGAGTAATTTTAAGTAAACTGTGGACAGTACAACACATTTAAATCGCGACAAATGTTTTTTTTTAATATAAGAATCTGTGTTTGTAAATCAACGGGGATTCATACATGCAATCATCATCAAATTCATATCCTGCAAATTGTAAAGATGACAAGATTTAAAATATGATTTCCATATCCACAGAACCTACAGTTGCTATTTTCAAGCTAAAATGCTGGTTCCACACCCATTGTATTTTACCGTCATATCTGCTCTGTTATCGTAACCCTGCCCAGACAGATTTTAAAATTTAGTTTTATTTCCTGTAGCAGAATTAAATGCTTGGTAACAGTTTCTTCGCACGTTTTATCCGAAAAATCATCAAAACGTCCTTCAATTGAAAAATTCAATTCCTTAAATTTAACATAACGAATAATCATTGTCGTTTATTCCGTGCGATATTATCTGGAGTTGCATCAAAAATAACAAAAGTATATTTCGCCATTTTTGCATCAATTTGCTCTTTGAAAAAATGAGCCACAAATATTAATACGCTTGTTTTGTGTTACTGTTGAAAGATAATGAACATGAATTCTCTTATGTTCTTCTTATGACGTTTGAAGATTTGGACCGTGCTCAGATAGTATCGGAAAATATTTGCTTAAAATTTTAAATAACTCAAAATAACCGGTATGTGGACTTCCGATTTGTTAATCAGATCCAGAAAAGCTAACCCTCTTTCAAAGAGAAAAAGTATTATATCCAGATAGCGTGTTCTAATAGCTTTTTCCAATATTATGTTTCGTCATTAATTTCATTTATAAGCAGGTTTTCTATTTCTCGATCAGCTAAAGCACTTTCATGTGCATTTTCAATAAAACATAATTATCCTTATGTGAAATGCAATTTTTGTCGGATAGTATACGTTTGTATAGCTTTTTTCAAAAGTTTTAATGGTGTATTTTAAATTATCTGTTAAATATGAAAACAGGAGTGTGTTCTTGTTCAGAATTTAGCAGGATGCACAATAATTTGATTGATATTGAAGTCTCCAACATAGTAATCTCTATTACAAATTTCGTCATTTGTAAGCTTTCTTGAAAGTAAAATATATAGAAATGCGCTTTCTGCAGCCTTTCTAATCCTTATTGGAATTTTAAACCGTTTAATCTTCAAAATGGGTTTCAATTGACCGAGATAATTTTCATCAAGCATTTCAATCAATCAACAATTAAAACTAAGTTTCTAAAGACTAAGTTTTTAAAGACAATTTGCTTTCTGGATATACTTTTTCATTATTCTGATAATTATCGACATTTTGTCTTGGAAACAATATAAGATTCTACTATAAGTTTAACCCATTTCTCCGTCCTTCCGTCCGTTGCGCTTAGCGAATTTTTTTTAATTTGCGACGAATTTGGTGGGATGTAGCCAACTTGGTGACTTTTTTAAATGTTTCCAAATTGATAAAAAAATGATGTTAATAGCATGTATTGTTTTGAATTTTTTGAATTCTGTTATACAGTGAGCATACCTACCAATATATAATAAATACTTTTCTCTCCATTTGTCTGTAACGCTTGGCGATACATTTGGCGAACAATCCAGCGAAATATCGCCAACTTGGTATGCACCAGATTACCGAAAAGTTCGTCAAAATTGTAAAAATGACGCAAAATTAACGAAAATGACGCCATACTGATAAATTAAATATTAGAATATCTTAATATATGGATTATATTACGTATTCCGGATCCTGTCAATATTGATAATTGTCAATTTAGAGTTGCATACAATATAAATTAATTGCGTACTTCAAAATAGTTTTATACGTATGTTGTCATCCGGAAAAGTGTCTAATGTAACATTCAGCATTAAAGCACTGGTCCGTGGATCTTATACACCATTTGTCACTGTGAAAGAAGTAAATTCATTGCATTATATAAGGAAAATCATGTGCTGCCCCCATCAGTTTTTTTTATTTCCGTTCTCGGGGAGAAAATGAGTCTGTTTTGCTTATTAATTTTCGGAGACGATTTGATCGTGTCGTTTGGAAAGTGTTCGGGATCTTTCCATGTGACGTTTTGGTCACGTAATTGAAATGTGGCCTAAAGGCATGAATTGCGTTAATGAAGTGAGTTTAATTTTGCTCCCGGCTCATATACCGTTTTGGAAGCTGGACACGTAGTAATTCCTTTTTTGAGAGTGGTCTCCCACGGCTATTATAATTGTATTTTAGAAATTATCTTGAAAATTTATAAAGGTTTCTAAACTTACGAAAGTCGAAATTTAATGAAAGATGGGGAGCAAGAAAGATTTGCAATGAAATGAATTTTTTTCTGGGAGCAGTTACAGGAAAAACGGAAGCCGGCCACGAAGCTCTAAATTATCCTAGAAATTATGTCCTTATGTTAAAGTCCAACTCGTCTTACCTGAATCATTTTATCATCTTCAATATGATTGCCGCTTGGTTGTTGGCGGATAATTTCAGCTTCATACTTTACTAAAGTCCTTCCGAGGTGTGGAGAGTGCATTAAATCTTAACTGAACAAGATGCCAGCTGTTATCACTTTTCCTAATATCGCCATATTTACATCATCGATTGCTTTTTTCAGATGAATAGAAAAACATGCAAAAATTATAAGCCCCTGTTTGTAGTGTTGACATTTTCATCCTTTCTGGAGAAAAAAAAATAAATTTTCGAATCAGGAGAGTAAGTCCTCATCTTGTTATTTGAGTTGCTAAGTGCCGTCGTTATATTTCCTGTCTCAAGGTTGTGTGGATAAGTCTGCTTCACTCTTGTTTTGTACGTACGTTCTTTTTAAATTTTAATTCAGTGTTTACGTAATCTTGGAGATTATTGAGATTTCAGTGAAATTAAGTAAAGAACTACCTAAACTGGAATGGGAAGAGAAATATATATATATATATATATATATATATATATTGAAAAATAATAAACTAAGTCAAAAACATTAGAAAAATCAAAAAATAGGAAAATAAGATGCATTAACATTAATGTTTTGAATTTTATTTTCGCAAAAAAATGTAACTTTTGTCAGTATTGAAACTACGTTTTGAGCGCCCTTATAATGGTGTATAGTGGCATTCTCGATTATCCATTTTTCATATGAATTACTTGTTTAGTAGGAATTTTCATCTTTGATTCATATTCATATTCATGTTTACATATTTGGGAAGTTGTATTCTGAATTGCTTGTCCAGTCTCCAGCTTAGACTCACTGGACGGGTTTGGGAGTAACTCCGTGAACGTTCGTACTGCCTCCCTGGTAGAATTTCGACTTGTTCATTCCGGTGCTTCTAGATTAAGCTGTTGAGGTTGATCGTGTATACACGTGGTAGAAGAATGGTTCATGCCGCATGGTAATACAATTTTCTTAATGTATCCTTTTTTCATTTTTTGTTGCCTGTAGTCTGAGTTTAAGTATTTATAGTAATGTACTATTGCTTAATCTGAAACAGGCATTTGTTTGGGTTAATTGGAATTAAATACTCAGACCTGACGATGAATTTAATTCTAATTAATCATCGAATTTGGGATGGTGCTGTTCTTTTCTCTTATCGGCATTATGGCTTTGAATTTGCTTCTATGGTGATGTTAATATTACTTGAATTGTATTTTTTATTTTTACATAATTCTTATTATTACATTTCAAATATATATATATATATATATATATATATATATATATATATATATATATATACAAGGTGTCCAGTATCGGTGCCCAATGGCTATTTCCTCAACCGCTAGTCACAGGGATATACTTCCAATTGCAAAAATGTTTTAAATTTTAAAATATATTATCTTAGAAACAGTTTAAATCAATAGATGCATTTCTGAAAGAAATACGAAATATAAATTTTATACGGTCCCCCCGTCCTACCAATTATATTTTAGAAAATCATCCTCATACAATTTCATGCGAAATAAAAAAATCTTCCATTTATACGACCAAAATTCATGGAGTTATGAAGCATTAAACTTTATAACTTAAGTCGCTTTTTCGCGCATAAAGATGTCCCGTTTCAGGCAACCAACCAATCAGGGGCCGTATTGACCATTTCTCAGCACAAAAAGTACTCAAGTTTAAACAGCTATAAGTAGGTCAATTTTGGTCGTAAAAGGATGATATTTTTTAATTTTGCATGAAATTGTATGAGGATGATTTTCCTAAATATAATTGGTAGGACCGGGGGGGACCGTATAATAAATTTATATTTCGTATTTCTTTCAGAAATGCATTTATTGATTTAAGTTGTTTCTAAGATAATAGATTTTAAACATTAAACCATTTTTTGCAATTGGAAGTATATCTCTGTGACTAACGGTTGAGGAAATAGCCATTGGGCACCGATAGCACTATACTTGGATATATAAATATAAATATATATATATATATATATGCGCAATGTATATATATATATATATATATATATATATATATATATATATATATATATATATATATACATATAGTCATATTAGTAATATATCACACATTATTAGCTTCAATACTTTTGACTTCAAAGACTTTTATAATAATATGGATAATAAAGACTTGTATAATGACATCATGTCTCTTTATGATGATTATAATAGTACTTATAATGCTCATTTTAAAGTAAACTTGAAACGCTTGTATAATAATTTTTAATGAAGTAAACTCTTAACAATAAAGTAAGTAAGTACACTCTTAAGTAATAAAGTAAACTCTTTGACGCTTGTATAATAATTTTTAATGCAATGTAATAGCATATATTTACAAACATCAGGAGTACCCCAATAAGGGTGAAGTAGCAGTAACTTATATCTTTATTATTTATGAAAATAAAATCATTTCTAAAGCCTATAGAATTCATACATATGTTGATGATTTAATTTGCTTTATTATTAATAATACAAATTTAATATTCACTTTTATCCATTTAACCTGTAATTGATCAATATTTATTAATATTTATTTATTAATATTTATTAATATTTATATTTATTTATCATATTTATAGACGCCAGTGTTTAGAAATATTGCATCAAACCAGATTTATAGAATCCATAAAATTTGTGATGACATATATAAATTAGCACATTTTATAGAATTATTAAGTACTGCAACTAATAATGCATATCCACCCAATTTCGTAATTAAAATTATCAACTCAGTGTATTATATATATATATATATATATATATATATATATATATATATATATATATATATATATATATATATAATAGTATAAAAGCCCAGTGACAGAAAAGCGAGAATCTGTAACTCGAAAAACCTAACTTTCTAACAAGCCTACAAAATAAAAGTATAAATCAGCAAATATTCAATCATATGGATAAAAATACAAAATTCGAATCTTCACGTTAAAGAAAATCTACAAAAATCGATATTATGAAATCGATAAAAGAAAAACAAATAAAAAAAAAGCATTAATGCAATACACATGGACAGGGACTAGGCCTAAGTAACTGAATTGTTCACTTCGCAAAACTCTTCCTCGGAACCAAGTATTTTGTCGAAGCAAACACAAAATATGTATGTTTCTGAAGAAATAGATTGATTATATCTATAAACTATTTTTACTCGGACAACATACATAAAGAAAAAAAAAATAAAAGGAAACAAGGATACCTGTAAAAAACAATACATATGCATGAACCAATATATACAGGGTGTATACTATATAGTGCTATAGGTGCCCAGTGGCTATTTCCTCAACCGTTAGTCACAGAGATATACTTCCAATTGCAAAAATGTTTTAAATTTTAGAATCTATTATCTTAGAAACAGTTTAAATCAATAAATACATTTCTGAAAGAAATACGAAATATAATTTTTTATAAGGTCCCCCGGTACTACCAATTATATTTAGAAAAATCATCCTCATACAATTTCATGGAAAAAAAAAACTTTCTTTTACGACCAAAATTCACCGAGTTATGAAGCATTAAACTTCATGACTTAAGTCGCTTTTCCACGCATAAAAATGTCCTGTTTCAGGCAACCAACCAATCAGGGACCGTATTGACCATTTCTCAGCAAAAAACTGGTCCAACTTTAATCAGCTATAACTCGGTTAATTTTGGTCGTAAAAGGATGATTTTTTTTTATTTTGCATAAAATTGAATGAAGATGATTTTCCTAAATATAATTGGTAGGACCGGGAGACTGTATAAAAATTTACATTTCGTATTTCTTCCAGAAATGCATTTATTGATTTTTTTCTAAGAGAATAGATTTTAAACTTTAAAACATTTTTGCAATTGGAAGTATATTTCTGTGACTAACGGTTGAGGAAATAGCCATTGGGCATCGATAGCACTGGACACCATATATATATATAAGTATATATATATATATATATATATATAAGTATATATATAAGTATATATATATATATATATATATAAGTATATATATATATATATATATATATATATATATATATATATATATATATATATATATATATAGATATATATATATATATATATATATATATATATAAGTATATATATATATATATATAGATATATATATATATATAAGGCTGAAACACAGTAAAATCCACGCATTTATGTTTCCAGCCTGTCATTTATAAGTAAGCAATACAACAAAGATAATTAGGTAATTATTTAATATGATACTTAGTACATTTTAATATTTAACCTGTTCATTTTTTAAAGAGTCTATAGATTTTTCAGTTACAGAGGACAACAGCTGTGAATGTCAATATTTTATCTATTACTAAAATGAAAGTCTGAAACAGAGTATATGATAAATTTTTGACACAAAATCGATGCGTATTCTTTATATTCGATCAGATGACTCTTGCAAAAGGGCCATTTTACAAAGATCTACAATTTAAAGCTGAAAAATTCTAAACGTGGCAATTAAGTGATTTAAGACCATTTATCATCTACTGGTGACTGAAAATGATACTAATTTCAAGGAAATTTGCTCCGTTTACTACGCTATACATATTTTTAAAAAAATCAAACAATTTATATTTTAAAGCGTTAAGTATTTAATTTTAAAATTTATTAAAAGCAATTAACGACAAAGCATCTCTATTTATGATTTTTGCCACTGGGAATTCAATTATCAAGAAATATTATATTATTTTCATCTACATTGCAAATTAAAATAAAAAAATATATTTATATCTTATTTTATTCTGCAATGTTCATAAATATTTAGTATTCTGAATTAGTTATTTTTTATAAAAATATGTAACATTAGCTATCTTTTTACAAGGATTTGCAGTCCATATTTTAGGTATTTTTGAAATAATATATCATTCGATTTTCCTATGAAGCAGATACACTCTGCTGCAAAGAATACTTTCACCCATAAAAAATTGAGCTACAGCCGCTAAACTCGGTATTCAAATTTCATTTTAAGAGTTATGCCTGACAGTGCCAAAGATGTTATAGGGCTCATGAAAGCGTATGAAAACTGCGCATGGTGCAACAATTAAAATAACCGGTGTTCTCACCCACAAGGATGTGGAACTGGATTTTCTGCTTTGATACTGCAAGTTGTGTACAAAGATGCTTTTGAGACTTACTTGACAGCGCTAGAAATAATTGTCGGACTTAAAAAGGGGTCGCATCATAAGCCTGAGGGAAGCTGGTTGTCCAACAGATGTATCAGTCGCCATCTTGGTTGGAGCGATGTGGCAGTTGCTCGGTGTTGGCAAAAGTGGATCAAAGAAGGCACATTTAACCATCTCAGAACGTTCAAGACTGACAACTGCTCGAGAGGATCGTGCAGTTACAAGAGAAGCCACGTCCACACCAATGGCGTAGCTGTCAGCCATTCGAAGGAAGATATTTGCCATTCTCTATGCATCCTGTACGAAAGGATACTATTCGGAGACGACAAGCGGAATGTTGAATTAGATGTCGACGTCCATGACCCGAAATATTGACCCCTCAATATTAGCTGTGGTGCAGGAAACAATAACAATAGTTAAAATTAATTGAATTTATTTAATTACATTGCGTTGTAATATTTTATAGCGCGTTAACTCACCTTATTAATCTTCAGCGCGAGTTCCTGGAATAAAAAACATTAACATACTACCATAATTAATTGCACCATTTTAACTTTAGAATAAAATCATTTATTAACAACATAGATTACTTATTAAATTAATTACAACAATTATTCATTAATTGCGGAGGAGAGAGAAAATGTGAGAGCAGTTAATTAAAAATGTCTAAAATGCATTGATAACCTTCAACAATGATTGAGAAACACATACCTTCAAGTCTGTCCTTAGACTTTGTTACCAGCTCGTACTTTATGCCGATCATATTGTACTCGAACCAACTTGCGGTATAGTTCTCCCACTCGTACTCATCGATCATATCGTACGGCCGTCTAAGTGTTATTCTCGAACACTTCTGGAACAACTGTATATCAGGACATTGTCGTTCTTTATTGCCCTCGTTCTTATGCAGAAGTCGCCGTGAATTCTCTCGTAGAAGTTATTGTCTGCATTGTATCTCAATTCTCGTGTTGAAGTTGTATATATCTTCTCTCGTAAAAGTTCTGAATATCATCTTTTGGTTGCGACCTCTTTTGTCTGCGGTCTGTAACGCCCCTTACGCTACGATTGGTCGACCTTGGGGTAATACGACCAGATATCTTTAACATTGGTTAACATCTTTAACCACTCTCGTGGCTTCGCCTTGACCTCCAAGGTATATTTATTGTCTACTTTGATCTTTCGGGCCAGGGAGTCATAAAAGCGGCGTCCTTAAGTCTGATGCTATTGTTAAACATTACAGACATTGTAAATACACACATAAACCTGTCTCCGCTAAATCTTTCTCAAAATCTGGTCTCACATAAGCAAAGTCGTCTGAAATGGTGCTGAGCTCGGTCAGCCTGAACAGTGTCTGATGGGAGGCATCTTATCTTTAGCGACGAATCCCGCTTCTCTCTCAGTGGTGATGACCGCCGCAGACGTGTGGAGGACTGGCAGCGTTCCGATACCGCATTTGCTATAGATCGCCACACGGCCATCACACATGGTGTGACAATCTGGGGAGTTATCTCGTGGGACAGATGATCTCCTCTCGTTGCCCTTGAAGCCTATCTGACGCTAACTTATACGTCGACAATATTCTGCAATCGATTGTTCTTCCATGTACCAACAAGACAACGCTCAACCTCATACTGTGCGATTTATTTTCCCAACAATGTTTTTGAAGATTTAATACCTTTCCATGGCCATTCAGGTCCCCTACCAGCAATAGAACAAGTCTGAGACATGTTAACGGCAATTGCAACCTTGTCATAATACCACTGAATTACCTGACCAGTTGCAACATTTGTGGGAATAATTAACCGCAGAGGAACATAAGCGACTTTATTGACTCTATGCCGGCCCGAATATTGACTTGTATAGCCCAGAGGCGGATCACTTACTAAAATGTCATCTGCTTGTTGCCAACATTTCTTAAACCCTTTTTTGGTCCCAAATTCTAATCATCTGCATATCTCCTTAAACGATGTATACATGACAAGTTTCGAGGCTGTAGCTTAATTTTTTTATGGGTGTATATATTTTTGCAGCAGAGTGTACTAGTGAACGCCAGGATCTAATACCCACTAGTTATCTAGGAGAAAATCTAGATGTCCTTTGAAACAGTTTGGTAAGAATCGGCTATTTGTATTCTATTACGTCGGTTAGCGTAACTATAGTTCTATCACCAGACCCAGGTCTAATTCCAATATTTTAATATACGTTTAATATCGGATACGTGCACTCTGGCTATTTTGTGTATGTATATTTTTCTTTATACTTCCAGTCGTTGTATTATTATTGTGTGCGCAATGAATAAGTTGAAGTTTAAATTGAGAACCGATGTATTATTTTCCTGACCGCAAGGTATATGCATCACTTAATCTAAAATTGAGCTATGTTATTTTGATCTGAATAATTTGCGCAACTCCCAGTACATACTCCAAACTGACCATCGTGAAGCGGTCAGACTTTAAAGTGGCAATCTACCAAGTTAGGATACTTGACTACCTCTATATGACCTTTAAGTAGCAGACTTCACAAATGGTTTACAAGAAGTTTTAACTGAACATAACTATACTTCTTTGTTTAGTACTTTCCATGAGTAGGAGCGCGAAATCTCTCAGTAATATGGGTAGTACATGGAATTTAGTATGATTTCTTTCTTGGCTCCGACCGTGCTCGCTACGCTCGGTAACCCCGGGGAGCTCTTCTGTTCTTATAATAATCAGTAGCGAAACGTGAAAAAAAATCTGGGAAAACAGTATTTAACCAAACAACCCGCTACCGAGTTACTTTCTTCCGAATCGTTCACCAATCATAATAAGTGCATAAAATATTTCGAACGATGTATCATTTAAGTAAAAGTTGATTCGTAGCAAGTTGTTTAAATAAATGCTGTTTCCCCTAATACCCTTCACGTTTTGCGTCTGATAATAATTTGTATATTACCTTGGTAGCAAAATGAATATACTGAGATTCCTGCTTTAAACTGCACATCTCTACAATATCAACATTGACATTTATCTATGTTCTTCACTACATCTATATAAATCTCCAGAAGTTATGTCTATTCCATATATTTTTGACGACATATTACTAGCTTTAGAGCTTTTTGAGATTTTCATTCTTACTGTGATGAAATTATTTTCACTTTGGTGATATTTTATAATAATAAGGAACTGACCCTGAACTGCAATAAAAACTAGGTAAATATTTATTTCGCGATCATAAAACATTAGTTTTCGTAATTACTTTGTTAGATTGTTTATAAGAATAACAATAAAACATAATTGTTTGCCGCATTAATAATTTCAGTAAATAATTGTTCATGAAAATCATAATTGTGAAACACTACTAAGTAATCAACGAAAAACATTGTTCCATCCTCGGCCATCTCTATGATGTTTCTGTCAGCAACCAATCACAAAGAGGTTGAAAGTTGGCTTGACTACTTTAATCTTTACCCATGCAGGAAATTCAAAATTTTATATTAATTAATATTTAATTAACTAAGACTTTAATCAAAATTCTAAGCCCGACTTGCACATTTACGTGTCATCTACTACCAATTTCACTCGTGCATTCTCAACGGGTAGTGGTCACTAAATGTTACACCTATACTGCTACGCGGGCGCGGTAGCCCATTGGTTAGCGCGTTGGAGTTGCACTCGGTAGGCCCGGGTTCGATTCCAGCCACTGCCAAAACTGCCGCCGTGTTCATGCGGAGTACGATCACGTTAAACATGTGGGTCCGAAAGTCCTTCCGAGTGGTTGGTGGTAGGGGAAGGAGGGTACGGTCCCTGTGGATGCCTCCCCCACTGGGTTCCGGTCCAAATTGGGTGGCACTTCCCGACCGTCCAAGAAGTTACCTTACACCTTTCTGGTAGGTCGGACGGTCTGGGTTTCAACAATCAACCTATACTGCTACACACTTAATAGAAGTTTTAAACATCAAAAACCATTTCAAATTTAATCATAAAAATGGAATGGTGCACATTTTGTAGAGGCAAAGTGGTTTCTGCAAAGTTTTTTAATTCCCTTTGTATCGTTAACCCTAATACGAATTATTGAGATTGTCAATTTTTCAGTTAATCTGAAGGCTGAAACAGATCGAATACGGCCAAAATCGAGATTCTGGCTCGAGTGGAATTACTTGATCATTTTAAAAAGTGGGTTTTTTTTAATTATTATTTTGCACCGTAACATCTAAATTGAATAATCAAAATATTTGATTTTATCTTTGACCTAGAAGCTAACAATAAGATGAATCTGATGACATCAAAACCAAGATTCTGGATACAGCATGAGTGCTCGATAATTAAGGAAAGTGATTTTTTTATTATTATTTTGCACCGTCACACCTAATTCAAATACCTGACATTTTAGATTCCTCCAGTGGCTCGAAGGTAAGGTGAATTTAATGACACCGATAAAAAGATTATAGTTATAGGGTAATTGCTCGATAATTTTGATACATTAACCTCTCACTCACTCAGTTTAATTCATCTTACTCACTCAATCAGTCAGTTCCATGCATATACACTCTTCTGCAAAAGAAAAAAAAAGAAGCACCATGAAGAAATTAACTGTTTTTATTGAAATTAAATATGCGAACAGCTCATACACAAGTAATGAAATGATTACAAAACCAAGATTGTAGGGTTATCCTTCTAGGTAAAGAGTGATAAAGGTTCCTAATGTCATCCTGCGATACATTCTTCCAGGCATTCCTCAATTGTTTCTCCAGATCTTCTACATTTCGGGGTGCCCGAATCTGGCTGAATAGCATGTACCATACATTCTCAATTGGCGAACGGCCTGGTAACCTTGCTGACCAAGTATCAGTCTCAACAGCACGGAGACAGTCCACAGATATGCGAGCCTTATGTATCGTGGCATTATCTTCTTGGAATAATGCCCCAGAATGACGTGCTGTGAAGGGTAACGCAAACAGCCGCAGGATTTCATTAACATATCGTTGAGCTATTAAAGTGGCACGCTGGATGACTAGGGGCGACCTGCTATCGTAAGATATAGCACCCCTCCAATCACACCAGGGGTAATGGCTGACGTATTAAAGGGGGGCGGACGTATTAAAGGCCACATTATGGGCAGACGTATTAAAGGCCACAGTGAGCGTAACCCCACCGCAGTCGAGCGGCGTGAGATGGTGGAAGGTACCACGGGTAGTATGGAAGAAGATGTAGCACGTTGGATGGCGGACAGTAATGTCGTTGGGTTAGTTCGGGCCTGTCGCACAATCATCCGATCTTGCCTCACATTCGTGCATCTTGGCTTTCCAGAGCCTTCATTCCGCCGATGAGTTCCTTCTAGCAACCATTGCTGCCAGCATCTTTGCACAGCAGTGTCTGTTCGGTGCAGGTGGCGACCTATTGCTCGGTATAACCAGCCGGCTTCAAGCATCACGACTATACGACCACGTTCGAACTCGTCTAATTGCTTATAAGGTTTTCGGCAACGTCGTAACGGCATTATTGCTTGTGTCTCCACGGAACAGCAACGCCGATAGCGAGCAAAGATAAACCGTCCACATTTTTAACCTGTTTTAATGGATGCTAGTTACGCAGTAAAAACGCGAGCTATGATCGAAGTTAACACTCATTGGCCTTTAAATTTAATCATTTGCATACTTGGTATAAAGAAAATTTGCATGCGAAAATTTCGAGATGATCTGGTTATTTTCTAGGGGCGCCTCGTTTTTTTTTCTTGTTTTTTTTTTGGGGGGGGGGAAGTGTATGTCTATGGTAATAAAAGAAGAATCTATCTGTTTGTTTATCTGTCCGCCATACCGCGCGATATCTACCATACATACAGGTCTGAGTTTTTCACACAGTAGCTAGACTTGAAATCCATACCTGAAATCTATACCTGAACTAATGTACCTCAAAGGCCTTTTTTTAAATAAATTTTAAATCGTTTAAAATGCTCAAATCGACCGTTTACATCCAACAATGAGGGATATCTTCCCTCCCCTGTAGCCGTAAATTATATTCATAAAAGAGAAATTTTTAACACGTGACAGCGCAAAAGGAATTATTATAATACCCATTGTTATAAGATAGTTAAAAAGGGGCCCAATATCCAGCTTCATCTCTATACATAATTATGAATGAAACTGTCTATATAATAATATATAATATGTATAATGTTTATGAATGTATACTGTCTATTCTGTGTATAATGTTTATGGAGCTATTGAATACTGTGTATAATGTTTATTAAGTCATTGAGTGAGAAATGACGCCAATAGATTTTGACGGGCCGAATAAAATATTAAACTAATTCTCAGCCAAAGAAGAAATGCAAAATTTAGAACCAATAAAATTGTTATATCCAAAGTTTTATCGTTAAAAATTTCACATATGTTTAGAGCCCGGCCACACAAACAGCTACCATAAACCCTCGGGTTGGTCGTGTGGTCTGGGCCTTCTACATATGTTTAGAGCGCAAATACATTACTAGGATACCGCTATGCATAATAACAGATGTCTGTCTGCAGGGATGCATAATAACAGATGTCTGTCTGCAGCGTCATAAGGCCATGGAATTTGATACACATGTACCTTAGGACTCGGGACGATGCGCCTCAGCGATCATTATATTTTGTTGCTATAAGCGGGCGTATTTTTAAAGCGTTCTTTAAATTTCATATACCGGAACTTAGAGCAAATGCTCGAAAACCAAACAACGCTTTGTCAATACACCCGCTTATAACAAAACTAAATTAATAAATAAACTGTATGTAGGGGTTCTACGCCACGACCCCTGGACAACATTATGCACTAGACGTCTGAGTACATTATCTACTAGATAATATCGGAAAACAAATACCGTTTCGCATTTATAATACACCTGAGTTTTACTGGGAAGTATAATATTTTAGCCATGAGAAATCGTTTCTTTAAAAATCTCTTTCAAAATAGAGGAGATAAATATACAACCTTTCCAAGTTCCTACCTATCACTCAGTCCAGCAGCCCGTTCCTTCGCGAAACGACCTGGAACGAATGAAGTAGGTGTCTTATTAGTTTCTCCCATCTTAGTTATAGACTTTTCGGAGTGTGCTATAGCAGCAAGAAAGAATTTACGAGAAGCTACTATTAAAGCAATTCCCATAGTATCGAGTTCCTAGGTGACAAACAAGCTCGCTTCAGTAATTTCTAAGAAATATTTTGATATACGTATTTATATATATATATTAAAGCTCCAAGTTCTTTACCTATTTGAAATAAGGCGTAAACTTTTAAAAGGCATGTATTATGTCTTCTCTTATAAAAATTAGTTATTTCTTCGTGTATGAGTTATTGAATTTTAGTAATCAGTTCTTAAACTTACATGTCGTTTTAGTTTTTGAAAAAATGAAACGTATGAAATGGACAGTGGATCTTGATTTACCTGTTAACACCGGAACTACACTACAGTAAAATCGTGAATTTCACGAATATATCTCTATACTATGTGTGAGATCAAAGTTCGCAAACTTTTAAACATTTAAACTTTTAAACATTTAAAACCAATTCTAGTTTAAATTTCATGATTCATTATATATAATTTTTGATAAATTTCGGAAAATTGTATAAGAAAATATATGAGATGAGAGTCTCAAGCAGAAAATTTAGAAATGTAAGCAATAAAAATGATTTAATAATGAATATATCCTACGTTTTAATGTTTTCTTACATTAGTTCTAGTAAAGAAGTAATTTGTTTTGGAAAATTGGAAAGATAGGTAAAATAAATAAATTTGCGTGCAAATAATCAATCTATATAAATAAAATTGAAAATTTGTCTGTCTGCCTGTTTGTTTCTCTCATCGCCACGGGAGAACTGCTGAACCAAATTTGATGAAATTTTTAGGGTAGCTTGAAATAGCCCCATTTAAAATTTAGTCCATGCTTCGAGTTTCTACAACCAGGAGTTCTCGAGATATTAATGACACACAAAACTTTCGTTTGTCTCATCATCACAGGAGAACGGCTAAATAGAATTAAATGAAATTATGTAGGTAGCCTTAAAAAAGCCCCACTTAAATTAAATCCAAGTTTCGAGTTTTTCAGACCACGGGTTGTTGAGATAATGAAAAACAAAATTTTCATAGCAATTCTACTCTCTAACTCCCTGATTCCTCCAAACGAAAAAGGTTTGCAATCGCCGGTTTAAAACATGAAAGTGAATCAAAACTCTAGATCTGAGTTTGGTGAGAGTTTATTGCGCGAATCAGTCACTTTTTGAAAACATGAATTGTTTGAAAACATGAATGTTTAAAACAAGAATTTAAAAGAAAAATCTACCCCCATAGTTTATTTTCCACAAGCTTTTATTCAACGATGCAAAAAAACTTTTATTAACACTTTACATCAAAGTTGAAGAGTGTTTATGACATTGTTCATTCTGTATGTCTGTCTGTCTGTCTGTCTGCCCGTTAACACGATAACTGCCGTAAAAATGAATTAATCAAAATAAAATTTTGGTATGTTGTTCAGACGATCTGTAGGACCTATGGGAATATAAATGAATAATATCACCCAATTAGTTTTGGATTGAACCCGGGTTGAAAAAATGAAATACATTGAGCCCTATGGGACCTAATGTTTCAAACATTTTTTAAGCGAATTTAAAATTCACAAATTGCTTCGAAAAGTTTAGGTAATATTCAAATCGTTCCATAAAATATATAACAAAAAATTCAGCGAAATATAATCAGTAGTTTTTTAAATAAAAATTAAAATAATACTTACACCTCTTATAAGAAGCGATCACGTGACCATGATATGAAAAGATCACATGACCCACTTAAAAATGATATATGGCATCCATCTTCTCTCAAAATCGTGATTTTTTAAGTTCTTTTTAATACATATTGAGTGTTGTATCCGTCCTAAAACCACTTTATTTTTGCTTAAATTCTGTGCATCTACATACTGAAACAACACAATTACAATATAGTTGAGTTTAAATGATCATCCAAATTTGATTATTTCTGCAACGAAGCCTATTTTTCACTTATGTAAAATGTAAACATGTAAATATGTAGGATGAGTTGTATTAGAATTGCTGTATTTCTTTAACACAAATTTATTTAGCCCATGGAGTCTGCATAGCTGATATGAATGAAATATTCTTTGATTTTATAAAGAGAAGGACGATTTCTTTCGATGAAGTTTTAAGCATAGCGTTTGTAGCTCCATGGTCTTAATTTTTAAATAAAATAAATTATTATAGTACTGTGATGAATGAAATGAATAGGAAAATGTTATGAATGAGAAGCTGTTTTTATAGTGAGATCCGTGCGCGTTATTTTTTATGACGTCATTTGAATGAATTGCAGTTGTTTTCGATCAAGTTTTCAAATATAATAAATATCGTAGTATTATGGTAATTCTAAAATTATTACCGAGGAATGGATCGCATTTTAGAGATGTTTAAACCAGGCAATTTATATTTGAATGCCGTCATTTGAATGAAGTTCCTTTTTTTCGATGAAGGTATAAGTTTTCAAATATAATAAATTAATGTAGTATTGTGATAAGTTTTAAAATATTACCGAGGAATGTATTGCATTTTGGACTTGTTTAAATAAAATTGCATTGAAGTTGGAAAGGGTTTCATAATCAATGCTTTATGCATGATTGATCTATCTTGTTTTAGAATGTCGATGCACAGAATTTAAGCAAAAATAAACAGGTTTTAGGACGGATACAGCACTAAATATAAGTTAAAAAGAACTTTAAAAATCACGATTTTGACACAAGATGGATGCCATATTTTATTTTGAAGTAGGTCACGTGATCTCTTCATATAAAAGGTGTAATTAATATTTTAATTTTTAATTTAAATCATACTGAATATATTTTGCTGAATTTTTTCTTATATATTTTATGGAACAATTTGAATATTACCTAAATTTTTCGAAGCAATTTGTGAATTTTAAATTCGCTTAAAAAATGTTTGAAAAATTAGGTCCCATAGTGTTCAATGTATTTCATTTTTTCAAACCGAGTTCAATCCAAAACTAATTGGGTGATATTATTCATTTATATTCCCATAGGTTCCACGGACCGTCTGAATAACATACTAAAATTTCAGTTTGATAAAGTCATTTTTACGGCAGTTATGGTGCTAACGGGCAGACAGACAGACAGAATGAACAAAGTCATTAACACTTTTCAACTATGTTGCAAAGTGTTAACAAAGTCATAAACACTTTTCAACCTTGTTGTAAAGTGTTAAAAGTGAATACCAAGTAGTAATGGATTGTATGATAATCCAGATAGGATAATTTAACTACACTTTAAAAGAAAAATCTTAAAATATCTCAAATTAAAACTACGTCTGTGACAATTATCCTTTTCTACTGATTTTACATAACTATTCTATGACTATAAATCAATGTATTCAATTTAATGGACTATTTTCAAAACAAGTACCAACAAAAAAAAAATAGAATATAAAATATTGCAAGCTCTGAAATCACTGAGATAACAATTTAATATCATAAACTTTCTTATCAATAACACATTATTTTACATTAAATTCTAAGTAAATAAGAAATTACATTTTTCGTATCTATTTATTACATGTTTATATTAAAATAGACACTGTACGTTACAGTTAATTCATTTTAATTAATAAATGGTTTTGTGTAAATTTATACCGTATTCCCCCCCCCCCCTCCGTTATACGCTGTCTTGCTTTCTGCGATTTCACTTACCCGCGGTAAATCACGGAATTAAAAATAATAAATTAAAATTTCCAGAAGTAAAAAATTTAAAAGTTTTAAATTGCGCAATTGCATTTCTGGGAATCATTCACTATTGCTGACACAATGACAGTCATCAAAGTTGCAATAGATGGATTAAAACCTAAAACTACAAATGCCTGACAGAAGAACTTATGGAGTGAAGCTAGGATTTATTTTAAAGGTTCGGGGAACAATGAAAAAGTTAGGAAATTCATTAATATTGCAAGACAAGTTGGTGGAGAAAAAATTGCAAACATACTTTGATGACGAAGTAAATGAAAAATCATATTAAAGGCCGTCGAGAACTGCTAAGGAATTGGGAATTAAAATAGCTTGTGATGTCATCTACAGAAGAAGAGAAATATAAATGAACTGAAGCTAAACCAACAAAGTGAATAGTATCAAAATTAGCTGAAGTGTTTCTAATTGCACAAATATTGCAGTACAAAATTATGGAATACAGCAATAAATTCACCCTTATGATCACAGAAGAATTACTTTTTTTGAAGAAACACTTTAAAAAATAAAGAAACAACTTTTGATTACAAAGTTCTTCAAAAGGTTTTGAAACCTTCAACTATCAAGGATACTCAACCATAGTCATTTTCTGCTTCTGACATCCGACCGTCGACATATGTCTCTTTTATCTGAGAGGAATACATTGCAATATTCCCAGTGGATACCTGAAACTCAGATAGCACGGTATCTTACATATACAATTTATTTTTTATACATACATTCCTATGATAAAGTTAAATTTAAAAATTAGTCACAGTAAGATATTAACAGCAAAGCTAATAATAAAACAAAAAACTATAACACAATATACTATACTGTATTCTTATTATATACACATCACATATTATTTACAGTAAAATAACAGAAACTCTTTAATGAAGGCATAATGTATTATGCAAAAAAAAATGAGGTGCAGGGCACACAAATCTATGCCCACTGACAGAAATGAAAAAGTAACATCAATGACGACATGTAACAGACAGAAAAATTCGAAAATTCCAAAAAAACTAGCTATATTGACAGAAATAAAAAATAACTCCACAGGGAACTGATCGCTGTCATGGAGGAATCCGTTTTAGTGTTGGCTAGAAACCCTTTCATTTCCCATTAGAAAGAAAACAAGGAAATACTTTTCATTTACAATTACCGTCCCTAATCACATTTTAGTTAATAGTAAGGAATCACGATAGGAACAATTTACTGAAATAAATTTTTTATAAACCGAGACCTGCGAACATATAAAATGTCTGATGTGTCCAACGCATGATTTTACCTTCAGATTCAGAAATTTCAATATTTTTGGCAAACAATAAAACAAATTAGAAATTTCTTATATTTAGAACTTTCTGAATATGAATAGGGAATGTTGTTACCGATTAAAGTAAGAATACCAATTTTCGTGTTATTCGTTTCAATATTTTGATGCACTTCGCCCTCTGACGTAAAATAAAATTTCTAATATCTCGAAAACGACTTTCTATAACTAGTAAACTGTGGCGGAGCGGCATTGCATCACTCACAGAAAGGAGCGAGTGCCAGCAGCCGAACCTGTCCCTGCTAAAAATATCCATCGAAGATTCTAGGAATCAGTACCTGAATTATAAGTTCGGATACGAAGCTAGCTTTTGTTATAACCTTATAATATTAGTCTTGTAAAGTCCTGGTCTCGAGTTCGAACCTGACTAGGGACCAACATCATCAAGACCTACAATGGTGAACTGGACAATTAATGCACTCAACCAACATAAGATGGCAGTGCCACATTAAGCCAGGGGCGCCGACCACTCCTCTCTCCAGGATGACTATGACTCACGTCACGTAGCCGCACGATAAGGTACGACAGGCCTCCCAGCGGTGGATGCGGTAGCCCTGTGGTTTGCGCGCTGGATTTGCACGCTGCCACAACTGCCGCCGTGTTCATGCGGAGTACGATCACGTTAAACATGTGGGTACGTTAGTCCTTCTGAGAGGTTGGTGGTAGGGGAAGGAGGGTACGGTCCCTATGGATGCCTTCCCCACTGGGTTCCGGTCTAAATTGGGTGGCACTTTCCGGCCGTCCAAACAGATACCTTACACCTTTCTGGTAGGTCGGACGGTCTGGGTCTCAACAACAACAACGCCTCCCAGCGGTAGCCCAGTGGTTAGATTGCGCGGGAATTGCAGTCGGTAGGCCCAGGTTCGATTCCCGCCACCTCCAAAACTGCCGCCGTGTTCACGCGGAGTACGATCACGTTAAACATGTGGGTCAGTAAGTCCTTCCTAGAGGTTGGTGGTAGGGGGAGGAGGGTACGGTCCCTGTGGATGCCGCTCCCATTATGTTTCTGTCTAAATTGGGTGGCACTTTCCGGCCGTCCAAACAGTTATCTTACACATTTCTGGTAGTTCGGACGGTCTGGGTCTCAACAACAACGCTCCCGGCTATTCAGCTCCCGACTCGGGGACTCAGTTTCGGGCTGGGCAAGCGGTGGGGGTTTTCTGGGTGGCCCTAGCCTCACCGAAATTCGACCGAGCTTCTCATCATGGGTTGGAGTGTGTGGCAGCATCAGACTCTGCGTCTGCCAAAAACATCAATCGACGATGCTAAGAAACAGTACTCAAATTATAAGTTCGTATCCGAAGCTAGCTTTTGGTCTAACCTTATAATGTCGGTCTTACATGCTCTAGATCCCGAGTTCGAGCTTGACTCGGGACCATCAACAACAGGTCCTACAATATACCCGGGAGGCGTGTAGTACCTCATCGTGCAGCGGTGTGACATTAGTGGTAGTCAATCAGGAAAGGAGAAAGTGTGCGTCAGCTGTAGTGCTGCCATCTCGTGAGAGAGGTGAGATCGTTCGAGAGAGAGAAAGAGAGGGTTGCGCGCTCATTTTTCATCCAGGGTCACCAAGTATGGGGACCGTAGATCCCCGATGGTGAGGGATAGGTTCGAACTCAGAACCTTTAGATTGCTCATTCTCCGCTATACCGTTGAGCCAAAAGAATTCTTCATGCCAGAGGGAATAATCGGGATGTCTTTCGCAGCAATGAGTGGCGCAATGCAACCCCGCTACAAAATAAAAGTGTCCCCATACTTCGTGTTTAAACTACTCACACATAATCCTCTTATTTGATAATTGGGAGTAAAAATAGTTCTTCAGATTTTTTCCAGATTAGATGAAAAATACGCAATATATGAAAAAGGTCTATTTAATTGTTCTGTGGATAGTGTTATCTGCTTTTACATCCTTTCTAAAGTCCAATGCCAGAAATCCAAAATATTAATTAATTAGTCGAATACGGAGAATTAGGCGAGTCGACAGAGATGCCAGCCAAAGGGGATGATACCCAAAATCTTGGAGATAAGCGGATTATGAGAATCCAAGAGGAGACACAAAGTCTACATACCAAAAGTGAGTTAAAAAATGCATGGGAACATTCTAGAAGAAGAAAAGGGTATATATATAAAATCATGTAGGGGGCAAAGGCGAGAGTTTGGAGAGCAAGCAGTAGTTATTCAGCTGAATGTTTTTGAGTGCCTTAGAATGTTCATTTTTGAAGGAGAGCTCCAAGATATAATGGTGAGATGAAGAATGGCATAAAGGTATGCTGAATCCTGTGCGTGATTCATCAGATGTGAAATACCTCGTCAGGGTACTTTTCAATTACTTACTATATGAAGAATAGTATCAATTTTCCGAATTTTTAAAAATACTTTATTAAATCGTCCCACCAAGTGATCCAACCAATTAATACAGTTCTATCATTATTTCTCGCTGGATACATAAATATCTGTCAGAAAGAGAATACTATTCTCTATTTTGTTAGATACAATAATGTAAACTGATAGTGTGTATTTGAATAAATACACTCTATCACACACTAAATACACCCTATCACACACAGACATACAGACATCCCCTCAAAAATGTTCGATTCATGATCAGGGATGCTTGGAACGTGCTCTCCCGTCGAAAACTCGAATTCGAATTTCCGACCCCGTCACAATACTTTTCTTATATACATTATATAAAGTATAAGGGAAGTAATAAGGAGTTAAATAAAAATAGGCACACGAGAGTTGAGATCGTTGGAGAGAGAAGGTTGCGAGCTCGTTTTTCACCCAGGGCCATCTACTGTGGGGGCCGTAGGTCCCCGATGGTGGAGGATAGGTTCGAACTCGGAACCTTTAGATTGCTCATTCTCCGCTATGCACTTGAGCCAAAAGAATTCTTCAAGCCCGAGAGAATAATCGGGGATGTTTTTCGCAGCAGTGAGTGACTCAAGCCCCGCCACAAAACAAATGAGTCCCATTATTTCGTGTTTACACTACTCACACATAATCCGCTTATTTGATAATTGGGAGTAAAAATAATTCTTACAGATTGTTTCCAGTTTAGATGGAAAATGCGTAATATATGGAAAAGGTCAATTTAATTGTTCTATGAATTGTGTCATCTGCTTTTACATAAAAAATTTCAGATTATTTTTGAAAAATATTTACAGTTATTAACATAAATTATTTTCGATTTTCAATAACAGGCTTAAAAATCTAAGTTATTTCTATGGTCCAATCGCCTCGTAATCTCCTATAAAGTATATCAAATATCAATCGGTTTGCTTCACTTGTAACTTGAAGTATATAATCTTGCATACCAAAAGTAAAAATTGCAATATCTTAAAAACGGCTCACGATAACGCCCAAAAAATGGTATTTGTATATTACTTTACAGTACAATAATGTCTCACAAAAATAGACACCACTTCGGGTTAAAAAAAATTCCACGCCAAGTACAAAAAACAAGAACTTCTCTCCAAAAACCAACTCAAATGGTTTGCGCCAAGTACAAAAACCAATAACATCTCTCCAAAAATCAACTCAAAATGGTTTGCGCCAAGTTCAAAAAACAAGAACATCTCTCCAAAAAATCAAATCAAAATGGTTTGCGTTAAGTCGCAAAAGGACCGAAATTGTACTTTCAAGTCTAACTCTGTTTTTGGAGACGGATTCATTCTTGAGGTATTGACCACTTGCACGCGACGTCGCAACCAGTACATATTCTTTCTGTCATCCCTGCATTGTACTTCGAAATGGCTTTTCCATACCATGTTAGAGTATACTTTTCTTGCTTCTCGAAGTTTCTTCTAATACTATTGAGTATTTTTTCGACGGATATGATCTTAAACTAATGTGCTCACAATATCCGGTACTGTTTCTCAATATGCCATTTTCAAAGGAGTAATTTTTATGTTTTTTATGTTTCTGATACGATATCATGCCTGGATCCATTTCCATGTCGGCGTTTATGCCGTCCAACATGGCCGCGTAAACAAACCGTGACGTCACATTATAACAAAAAGCGCAAAAATGTTCAATTATATATTTTTATTTTAAAGTGAAGAAAATCTCAAGTAAATTAAATGTTTTTATAAATGTATATAACTGAATTATTTATAAGTAATTATAACCAAAATTACATGGGCACTACTTTTTTTTGTAGTTAACATAAGCAGTTCTCGAGATATTAAAAATATTTCCTTCCAACAGTTTACGCAATATCTCTTGAAATACGCAAGGAAATTACAAGCATACGGATATGCTTATTCTAATCTGTAAATAACAAGAATAAGCTTATAAAATCAACGACACAACATCATAGATAAAAGGTCATTTAATAAAATCATCCTACAAGACGTATATAGCTTTAAAAATCCAGAGCGCTTTCGGGCATTACTATACCCTCTGATTGGTACGGATGATTTTATTAAATGACTTTTTATCTATGATTTTGTGTCGTTAATTTTATAACTGCATTTAGAATAGACGTGATACCTTTATTAGCTTATTGTATTTAGAGAAGTCTAATTATAAGAAAGATAAAAGTCGTGTTATTGTTTTCCAATCTTGTCAAAATTTGTCAATTTCTGAAGAAAATCATGTGTTGAACACATCACATATTTTCTTATTAAATATACTTCCAAAATATGCACTCATTTGGATAATACGTAGTATGTTTAATTTATGATGTTTTTCATTTCAAATCGAGAACGTAAAATATCCCAAGAACAGTACCTGCTAGCTCCCTATAAAGCATGGGTTTCCCTTTCACACGGTCAATCTCATGTAAAACTCCTACTTATAGCACATTAAAACATAAATATGTTTTTAACATTGTTCTGATAACAATGTTCTAATTTTCACACAAAATAGTTCGAAAACTTGAGGATTTTCTCTCCTGGTTTATTCAAAGCCAGAATCAATATAACTCTGACGTTTATCGACAGAAATAGTCCTATCAAATGTTATTTGATATGTTCTTTGAAATGATCTTTGATACCGTGGCTAGAAGCGAACTGATAGAAATAGACATCATGGAAAAAATAGTTGAATCGTATTCAAGGATGCTCAAAATATACACCGCCGTCCAAATGCTAAGCACTCAATGCGTATTCTCAAATAACGAATGCATTCGTGGATTTTATTGGGTGAAACTTAGTGTTGTCGGTGGGGGTGTGCAAAACATAATGTGTCGAATAGCTATTTGCTCCGCGAACAATAGGGAAAATATGGTGAAAACAACGCGTTTGCGCGCCTAAGAGTTTCAATGCTCAAATAAATTTGTTCGATGTTAGGGTAAAAACAAGATTAGCTTTGTTATTACACAAAGAATACAAAGGCCAACGGCCGTACCGTGCTGAAAACACCGGTTCTCGTTAGATCACCGAAGTGAAGCAGCATCGGGCGCGGTTAGTACTTGGTGGGTGACCACCTCGGAACGCCGCGTGCTGTTGGCTATCTCGGATGCGGTATCCCCGTGGTTTGCGCGCTAGATTTGCACGCTGCCACAAATGCCGCCGTGTTCATGCGGAGTACGATCACGTTAAACATGTGGGTCCGTAAGTCCTTCCGAGAGGTTGGTGGTAGGGGAAGGAGGGTACGGTCCCTGTGGATGCCTCCCCCACTGGGTTCCGGTCTAAATTGGGTGGCACTTCCCGGCCGTCCATACAGTTACCTTACACCTTTCTGGTAGGTCGGACGGTCTGGGTCTCAACAACAACAAAGAATACAGTTGTGGATGCCTCCCCCACTGGGTTCCGGTCTAAATTGGGTGGCACTTCCCGGCCGTCCATACAGTTACCTTACACCTTTCTGGTAGGTCGGACGGTCTGGGTCTCAACAACAACAAAGAATACAGTTCCCGTCACTCAAACGGCTACTGTAAACCCTAGGGTCAGTCGAGTAGTCTGGGTCTTCAAGAAAACATTTAGAAGATTATCGACGCTGGCATACTTTAGGGAGACTTGAGGCAGGACAATCCGTTAAGGAAGTCGTCAAATGCTTTTATGTGGACCATTCTCTCATTTCTCATTTATCAAAACAATTATAGACAAGTGGAACGGTTATCCGCTGCCCTGTTATAGATCAGCCTATGGCTACAACAACCTCTCATGACCAGCACATTGTATTAGCGGCCAGGCGCATTAGGTGAGCAGCCACACCAGTTCTCTGATCAATAGTTACCACAGCCATAGGAAAGTCGATATCCGCTAGTACTGTGAGGCTAAATCTGCATGACAAAGGACTCTATACCCCATTACCACGAGTTTCTGTCCCATTGAGCGCTAAGGTCAGAGGAGCACGATTAAATTGGTGTCATCTGAATGTGACTTATAAATTAATATTAATGAGTATCTTGAAATTAAAGTAACGTGTATGTTGCCTTCAATTTCGTGTGGAATGTGCAATTTTTAATATAACACATTTCTATCGAAATGCAAATTAATGCTTTGTAATTTACGTCACATATTGGTAATTTTACATAACTTAAATGGCAGTACAAAATTGATTTATCTATAACGGAAAGAGGTAGGTTTGATTAAATGCATGGCAGTTTATATTAGAACCGTTATTTGTCAGTTGAATATGCTAAATGATTAACTAATTTCATCTACGTTAACATTCACCTGTATTTTGTTTTCATTTTGATGTAGTGATGCGGAGAGAAACAGATGTAAAAACGGATGATAATAAAATGGATAGTTGCTTAGTATTAAACTAACTGCTGTACAACTATGAACTAAATGATCAAAATATCTTGAATAATTTATATAATGTCCCCAGTAATAGTTATTAGATCTAACACTAGAGCATTACCATGGCTCATTATCAAGCATGGATCCTTTTTATAAAACTACTCAATTATCTTTCCCAAGAAAATTGCCGTTTCATTCTCACTATAGCATTCATTTTAGTCTTAATTACATTCAAAGCATATTTTACCTACACATTATAGTACATTTTTAATCTAAAAATCTATTGAAAATAAAGGGATATGAAGAACCAAAAACAGTATTCAGTTTTCGCCTTGATGAGTACCGTTTTAGCGTTATTAAAGCACTCTCGATTTTAATCTTGTTAAAAGTTTCTCTCGCAAGATAATGTAATACTGGCTTTAGAAACTATTTTTAAACTAACATTATGCGTTACTTTTTTATATCTAGTTAATATAAGCGTTAAAAATAAAAAAAAACATTAAGGTAAAATGAAGTAGTGAAATGATATACAGTACCCTGAGTAGAATGCCCATGAAAGAAATTCAGCAGAAGAGGATCAAAAGTTTTTGAAAGAGGACGCGATATGTTCATTATGCAAGGACCAAATGCAATTCTGGCAAATACCTATATTCGCATGGTATTTACGTTCAAAAGAAATCGCAAGGTATTTATGTTGCGACCGCGAAGGCGTATTTGAGTTGGAAAACCGCGAAAGCATTCGTAGTATTTAGTACCGCGAAGGATAGAATTCGAACTGCCTGAAATGTTCAAAAACATATAGATATAAAGAAAATGAAGAAACTTAAACAAAATAATTAAGAGCAAATTAATAAACATAGAGCTGTTTCAAAGATATGTTACATTATTTTCTTAAGTGTTAAACAGAACAATAAAGCCGAAGTCAAAATGACGAAATGGACGTAAATGAAAGCAACAGAACGGTTTAAATATCCAAGTCAGGGATTTAGAGTTCACATAAAAGAACCAATAAAAAGGAAAATGAAGAAAAACCTAGAAAATTCGAAGCATGAAACTAACATAATAAATTCAATTGCGTCAAAAACAGCAAAAATATCTCAAGATGAGATAGTTCAAAACAAGATTACAAAGTCCCAACAAAACAAGTCAAAAAGATACACATGAGTCCAAATAGGCAAAAAATAGGCAAAAATGGGCAAAAAAGCAGTTTTAACTAAAAAAATGATAACATTACAGTATATCCAGCCCCCATGAAATAAGAATGGAGTACTGGGTAAGTAATTAATCAAATTACTAGAATTTTTCGAAACATGAAAGGCTTACTCAAAATCAACGTGTATTTTTGTATAATCCCTGAGAAAGAAAATTTATCAATATTAAGCAATATTAAGCAAAAAAAGCAATAATAAGCAATAAAATATTTATTAAATTTATGTTTTTTGACATAGTTTTTTGTTCTTAAATACAAAATTTTAGAGCATGTTTAATTTGCCCATTATAAGAAAGATCCCACAAGCAAGTAATGTACAAAGGCTACACCTATTAAAAATACTTAAATCAGAAAATCTAAGCTTGTTAAGTGGTGTAAACACAATGTTAAAATTGCATTTTTTAAGGATGGTAGAATCTGCTGAGTGATTTTTGGAAGAAATGGTAAAATTATTGTGTTATTGAAATTATTTTTAAAAATAAGTTGCAGAAAGGTTTCGAAAAATGTTAATAGTACGATTAAGAGTGCTAGAAAAGCAACCATGATCAACAACAACAGCTTTTAAATATATGTTTCATGTGATAAAAAAAAATGTTAATTTGATTAAACTAATGAACGCAAAATGCTTAGTATAAATATGAGTCTTCAACGAAGTCTTTAACTTTACTTACAGTGAAGTGGCTTTTGTCCCATAATAGGACGTTGTATATGAAAAAATATCTGCAGTATTATCAGGCATAGCATATTTCTGCCCTGTCCTCGGCAGAAGTTACTTCATTGCAATCTTGCTCGCTTAAAATTTTGTCAATGGTGTGCAAGGCTATTTTAGAACTTGTAAAAAAAATTCTAAAATCCTTGTTTTAGACACTTTTTGTAATCTTTAACCAACTCATTGGCTACGCCTTTTTGAAGATTGGTAACGACCACTTAACCATTGTCGAAGGACGGAGGAAAGACCAATTGTGCTCTTTCTTACTTGTACCTTATTTCAGGACAGGCGTCAAGTAGCTATGGCGTCTAGAATTCTCGTTATACTACCTAGAACTTTTCACTACGCTATAACAAGTTTTAAAATTTTGATTTGTAAATTTCGTTGATCACAGCAAACAAACATGTATGCGACCACAAGATAAAAGTAACTTTTATTAATTTCAATTTTCTTTTATATTTTTTATTATTTTTGTTAATCTGCAAAATCTGCAAACACGTCGGCCATATGATTTAGTTTCTTTCTTTTGCAAATATTCAAAATATCCTAACCTTACAAAATAATCAATTTACTAAGAGATTGCAGTTGAACCAATAAACTATGATACCCGAAAGTTTAGATTAAGAAAACTGGAGTGCATTACAGTAAAATATATCTGATAAGGATTGTCAGTTGAAAAAATAAAATATATTTTTAACCTAACATACTTGGAATGACAAGCCAATTAGCGACGGATAACGTTTTAAGTTTTCAAAACGTATACCGGCCTAAAAACATGTATTTACTTCAACTTTGAAATTGTCCCGTGGAAGCAGCAATTTCTCTATAGGGCATTATGAAAAAGAAAATGTTAAATAATCTCATGGATTTTGTAATGTCTTTCCAATGAGTCAAATTTGGAATAAATTAATTTCATTCTAATCCCATTACCGTATTTGAAAACAGAATGAGTCAAGAAATTAATCAACATTTCTAAAAGTTGTTCAAATACTATCAAATTGTCTTTTATCAAGGCAAAAGAAAAGAAATATTTATAACCTAAGGATTATCTTTTAAGACTTGCTTGATAAAAGTGTAAAAATATATTCTCAGAGAAATGAGTTTTACAGAACAAATAGGAAGGTGGATAATGAAAACTCTTCAACTTTCAGGGAACACTAGACTTGACATAAAACGATTTCATTAGACTCGAGTCGTAAACCGTAAGGAATGCCAGCCTGACGCGATGAAGTGTCATTTGCCCTTGGGGCTGACTCTTGACAGATGAGAATAATACTCTGTTCTGATACTACTGAATACTCAGTACTTATATTCTATTTGCAGGTAATTCAATTTCAGAGAAAATATACAACTGTTTTGCCAACTAATGCAGAAAAGAAAATAAGAAATATTATTTACAATGTCAGAAAATTTTGTTTAACTCGATATATTAAATTGATAGAATTTATTTCATTCCCTGACTGAAATAGTTTCATGCGTTAAATTACTCTAAAAGAATTTGGGACATTTTAATGTCTGGTTTAATACATTATACATCTGGTTATATATATATATATATATATATATATATATATCTATATTTATATATATATACATCGGGTTATGTAATACATCTATATATATATATATATATATATATATATATACAAGTATATATAAATTAGCTTGAAAATATGATCTGCCATTAGAAGCATTTAACATGTGGAAATTTTCTTTGTTAAAAATTATTAAAAATACTATTAGTAGTATTATATTGTCTAAATCTCTGTTATTGATAATATAAATAACTCTATCACTGATTTACAAAAATATTTTGTTATTACTTACTTTGATAAAGCCTCTAATAATTATGCTTTTTTCTGTAAAAAATTCTATATACAATTTCTGTTAAATTAAAGAATAATAGTCTATTTAAACTTGATTCACATCCTATGATTAGTTTTAAACAGAAAATTATCAATATGTATTGTAATTTAAGTATTAATTATAAATTTTTGAAATTCCCATATATTGTACTTATATCTAAATTTCATAAAAATCCTATTAAATTTAGAACTGTCACCAGTGGTCATAAGTCTTATTCTACTACTGCTAGCAAATTACTACTTAATATTTTAAATGTACTAAACGATAATTTACGTTGTCCTAGTAATAAATGTTTTATTTTCAATAACAGTAAATAATTAAAGAATAAATTAATATATCTTGGTAATCTTACAGGTTTTCAAACTTTTGACTTTAACGAACTATTTAATAATATTAATATTACTCATTTTTATGATGTAGTTTTAGCTCTTTATAAAGATTTTATTAGTTATCATTCTAATCTTATTAAATTAAAAAAGTTTCCTAAACTTCTCCACTTTGTACTATTCAATTATTATACTTATCAAGATAATAAATTATACTTACAAGTATCTGGGGTTCCCCAAGGTGGCTATAGTAGCAGTATGTTAGCTAATTTATACCTTTATCATTATGAAAATTCTTTTACTTCAACTGCTCATAAAATTTTCAGATATATTGATGATCTTATTTGTTTAGCATTTACTGACAACAGTGCCATAGATATAGATTTCAATCCGAATACTTTGAAATTAATTCCCAATGAAGCATCTATTAGTAATAGTGTTAATTTTTGGATTTAAATCTAATTATTGAACCAACTAATAGAATAATTACTAATTTAAGAATTACAAAGCAAATGAACAAATGACTGTTTATGACAAAAAAGAAAATTTTCATTTTAATATTAATAAAATATTACCATTTAATCCCTGTAAATATATTCAATTGTTTAGAATTATTATATTTAATTTACTTTTCAGAATTACTAGATTATCAGATAAAAAAATATCCTACTTTGCACATTAATAATCTAAAAACTACCAGTATATTATATAAATATCCAGTATATTTAGTAAATGGTATAGTTATTAAGTCTAAATTAGATGACCATTCCTAAATATCCCCTTTGCAGCTTTAATTAGCTTATTATCAACATTCTCTTGTATTTGCATTAATATGTACTCACATCCGATTAGACATTTGCCTCCGCGCATTTACTATTTTTCGCGCCCTTATTTACGTAGCTTTTACAGGGGAACTTATAACATTTTATATACTGTTTGGTGTCACGAGATGGCGCTTCTCAAAATGAGCCGCGCTACATCGGGTTTTTTATTCTTGAGGATCTGGGTTCGAGAGTAGCGTCTCTTTCAGTGTGTGTATACATGAGCGTATTATCTTTGTGATTTTGTTTTCCATTTGTGTATTATTACTACAGTTCATTAATAAATCGACACTTGAGTGAGTGAAATATATTTTTGAGTTGTGCATGCTTCTACTTTCATTCATTCAACATTTAATTTGGTCCGTCAGAGCCTCAGTTTGTTTACATCAGCGGAGTGAGTATAATCGTTCTTTTTCTTTTGAAAATGGATCTCAAAGCATTGAAGACTAGAAAGAAAGTTGTTAAAGCTAATTTAACGAAATTGAGAGATAAAGTGGCTTCTTGTGTTGATAGTGCTGATTTGGCAGAACTTGAACTTTTTAAATCAAAACTTACGAATATTAGTGACGAATTAACTAATGTGTTTAACAATATTTTCGATTCATGTGAGGAATCGGAACTTGATTCCTTTATTACGGAGCAGCAAAATTTGTGTGATACAATCGATGAGTTGGTTCTTAAAGTTTCTAGAGCTAATTCTAAAAATAATATTCTTGTTAACCCTAACGAAACCAGATGTTCTGAGTCAGCAGCTATCAAGCTACCTAAGTTAACACTTCCTAGTTTTGGCGGTAGTATTGATGAATGGTTATCTTTCAGTGACCTTTTTCAAGCTGCGATTTCGAATAATGAAAAGTTGTCTGGTGGACAGAAATTGCAGTATCTAAAGTGTTCTTTAAAAGGTGAAACTCTTAAAATTGTGCAATCGCTACCGATTTCGGATACGAACTTCGACATTGCGTGGGAGTTACTTTCACAGAGATTTTCACATAAAAGAGAACTTATGTGTGCTTTAATAAGAAAACTTTTGTATTTACCTTCATTACAATCAGAAAATCCTTCACAAATATTGAGTCTAGTGGATACTACGAGAGAATGCATTCGGTCTTTCGAGACTACAATATAAAGTAGAGAATTTTTCGGATACTATTTTAATGTTTATCGTGCAATTCAAATTAGATTTATCGACAAGAGGTTGGTGGGAACGTTCACTGAAAGGAGATAACATTCCAAAACTTGAAGAATTGTTAGAGTTTTTAAAATCTCATTCAAGAACTCTTCAAACTAACAAACAACTGGTTATTAGGAAACAAAACATTCCTCAAAGGGTTTCAACATTTGCTTCGGAGATTCATATTCAATGTGTTTATTGCAAGGCTAATCATTCTTTAATGAAGTGTAATAAATTTTTGAGCTTAAGCATTCAAAATCGTGTAAATTTTGTGAAGAAAAATAATGTGTGCTTCAATTGTTTACTTCCAAATCATAGAGTATCTCAATGTAAAAGTGTTTACAAGTGTAAAAAATGTGCTAAAAATCATCATACTTTGCTGCATTATGGTCAGCCTGAGAATAGCATTGAAGTGATTAATCAAGGTGCGAATAGTTCTAATTCTTTATCAGCAAATGCTAAGGTATTTTGTCCACAATCAACACCTGTTTTAAATAGTGATTATACTGATAATTATAGAGATTCATCAATAGCTGAAGGTGTTCCTACACGTATAAATTCTTGTGTTTCAGATTTTAATTGTCAAAAACAGGTATTGTTGTGTACTGCCCTTATCAGAGTAGTGGATTCTTCTGGGAAGTTACAACTTTGTCGAGCATTGCTCGATCCTGGAAGTCAAGCTAGTTTCATAACTGAGGATTGTTTGCAGAGGTTAGGTCTATCTAAGAAAAGAGCTAAATTTCTCATTTCATGTCTAGGATCAGCAGATGCTAAAACTAATGGAATTTCAGAAATTAACTTTGTGCCACATTTTTCAAATAAGTTATCATTCAAAACCCCAGTGTTTGTAATTAATAAAATTATAGGAGAATTGCCTCATTTAACTCTAGATAAGGAATTTATTGAGCTATTTAATGATCTCACTTTAGCAGATCCAACGTTTTTTAGAAGTGGACCGATTGACATTTTATTGGGGGTAGACATTTCTTTGCCAATGTTTAAAGGAGAAACCATTAAGGGAAAAGAGAATATGCCAACTGCATCTCGTTCTGATCTAGGTTGGATTATTTCAGGTAGTGTTACTATTCCTTCTGAGTTAAAACCTGCTATTCATGTGAATAATATTCAATTAGAAACACAAGAGTTACTAACTAATTTTTGGAAGCTAGACTCTGTACCTGAATATTCTAATTTTACAAAACTAGAGCAAGCCTGTGAAGATCATTTTAAATCTACCTTTTCGAGAGATGAAAATGGACTTTATGTAGTCAAATTGCCTTTCCATTCGTCCCCAAGCTTACTTGGTGATTCAAGGCAATCAGCAATTCGTAGATTCAAATCATTGGAAAATTCGTTGCTATCCAACCCCGAGGCGTATGAGCAGTACAAGTCTTTCATGAGTGAGTATTATAACTTAGGACATATGGAAAAGGTTCCTGACAATAAATGTCTTCTGATTCTACTTTCTATTTGCCCCATCATGGTGTAGTGAAAGAATCCAGTACTACTACCAAGTTAAGAGTCGTTTTTGATGCTTCAGCGAAATCAGCTTCAGATCTGTCTTTAAATGATCTTTTGATGACAGGTCCAAGAATTCAACAAGAGTTGTTTCCCATTCTCCTTAGGTTTAGAACATATCAGATTGCATTTTGCACGGATGTGGAAAAAATGTTTAGGCAAATCAGAGTTCATCCTGAAGATATAAATTGGCAAAGAATTTTGTGGCGAGAAAATACAAACGAACCGTTGAATACTTATAGATTAGTAACAGTTACTTATGGAACTGCTTGCGCGCCCTTTTTGTCTACAAGAGCCATGAAACAACTAGCATTGGATGAGCAAGACAATTTTCCTTTGGCAGCTGATGTAGCTATTCGTGATTTCTACGTTGATGATTTGCTTTCAGGCGCACAGAGTGAAGAGGTTGCTAAACTTTTAGCTAAACAAATGTTTGAAATGATGAAAAGAGGAAACTTTACATTACGGAAATGGATTTCAAATGTGCCAAGAGTCTTGGAAGATATTCCTGAAGAATTTAGAGATAACGATACTTCCATAGAAATTAATAGTGACAAAAAGGTCAAGGTCTTGGGAATTAACTGGAAACCAACTACAGATACATTTCATTTTACTGAATCCACTAGCATCCAAAACACATGCACGAAGAGAACTATTCTTTCAGAAATTGCAAAGATTTTTGATCCAATGGGATGGTTGGCACCTGTAATTGTGTACGCTAAAATTCTAATACAAGAATTGTGGAGTTATGACATTGGTTGGGATGAACCTGTTAATGAGAAAATCTACAAAAAGTGGAGAAGATTTTATTCGGAGTTGCCGCAGTTATCAGAATTTCAAATTCCACGTTATGTTTTGTGTTGCAATCCCATTGTCATAGATATTCATGGCTTTTCTGATGCTTCGGAGAAAGCTTATTGTGCTGTCATATACGTAAAATCTGCAAGTTCTAAGCATTCAATGCATGTGAATATGTTAACTGCAAAAACCAGAGTTGCACCTTTAAAAATACAGTCTCTTCCAAGACTAGAGCTGTGTGCAGCTTTGTTGCTATCAAATCTTTTGAAGGTTGTCCTCTCATACATTGAATTACCTATCAATTGTGTCTATGCTTGGACAGACTCACGTGTCACATTAGCGTGGATTTCTTCTGAGCCACGTCGTTGGCAGCCTTTTGTTGCAAATCGTGTGTCCAAAATTCAAGAAGCTATTCCTAATGTCAAATGGAACTTTGTACATGGGGTAGAGAATCCCGCAGATTGCGGAACTAGGGGTTATCTTCCATCAGAACTTTTGGAGAGCACATTATGGTTGCAAGGACCGCAATGGCTAAAACAACCCCTTGAAATGACAGAACAAAAAATTGATATCGACGCTGAGTACAGTGAAATTGTGTTTAAGGAAGAGAAAAGGAGTTATAATTCTCATGTCTCAAAGTTTCAAGAACCAACTTTAATTTCAAAATTTTCTTCGTGGATAAAGCTATGCAGAATATTAGCATGGTGTATAAGATTTAGAAATAATTGTTTTAAACAACCGGAAAATCGTTTAAAGAGTCACTTATCAACAGAGGAACTTTTTACCGCAACATCCTTAATTGTAAAGATTGTACAGCTATCTGCATTTTCCAGGGAACTTACTAGCCTAAAATCTGCGAAACCTTTGAAATCAAGCAGCAAGCTTTTATCTTTGACTCCGTTTTTAGATTCTTCAGGAGTTGGCGGAAGACTTACAAATGCGAACTTATCAAACGACAGAAAACACCCGATGATTTTACCTAAGAATCATCATATTACAAATTTGATCATCAGTTACTATCATCGAGTTTATCTTCATGCTGGCCCACAATTACTTCTGTCTGTTTTACTCCAAAGGTTTTGGATTATCAGCGCTAGAGATGCCGTTCGTAGATGCTTACATCGATGTGTCATCTGTTGCAGAATACGGGCCCAAAATGCAACACAGTTGATGGCTGATCTTCCTGCCTCAAGAGTTACCCAAAGCAGAGCATTTTCTCGTGTGGATGTAGACTTTGCTGGACCTTTTAATATCAAGAATCGTTCTGGTAGAGGAGTCAAAATTACTAAATGTTATGTGTGCCTTTTTATTTGCTTCTCTACTAGGGCAGTTCACTTAGAGATAGTTGGAGACCTTTCAACAAAATCCTTTATAGCGACATTAAAAAGGTTTATAGCTCGTAGAGGTAGACCTGTTGAAATACATAGTGATTGTGCAACGAATTTTAAAGGAGCTAGTGGGGAGTTGAGAAGAGCTATAAATATTGAACGGAATGATCGACTTCATAGTTATGTGTCTTCCGAAAACATCAAGTGGATTTTCAACCCTCCTTCTGCGCCTCACTTTGGAGGTCTCTGGGAGGCTGGAGTTAAATCACTAAAATACCATCTAAAGAGATGTCTTGGGAATGTCGTACCAACATTTGAAGAGTTTTTGACGCTAATCACACAAATCGAGTCCTGCTTAAATTCAAGACCCTTGACTCCAGCTTCTTCGGATCCCAATGACTTGGAAGTCCTGACTCCTGGACACTTTTTGATTGGAGCATCAATGAGTGCCCTTCCAGAATCAGACTTAACCCTAGAGAAAATAAGTCACATTGATCGGTGGCGAAATATGCAAAAGCTATTCCAGCATTTTTGGAAACGTTGGAGTAACGAATATTTATCTAGATTGCAGCAAAGGCCTAAGTGGTGTAAACTACAACGTGATTTTCAACCGGGTGACTTAGTGCTAGTGAAAAATGAGAATCTTCCTCCTTTACGTTGGAAGTTAGGTAGGATTGTTAATGTTTGTCCAGGCAAGGATAATAAGGTGCGCGTTGTAGAATAACGTACTGCTAACGGTGAACTGAAAAGACCTATTTCTAAACTGTGTGCTTTGCCACTGAACTGACTATTCGTGAACTGAATTTAGTGACATTTTTTATTTAACTTTACTTATATGTTGTATATGTTTCCTTCTCTTTCAGTAAAATCAGTTTAATTAAAAGTGTTGAACCCCCTGAGGCTTCAAGGCTGGGGGTATGTTTGGTATCACGAGATGGCGCTTCTCAAAATGAGCCGCGCTACATCGGGTTTTTTATTCTTGAGGATCTGGGTTCGAGAGTAGCGTCTCTTTCAGTGTGTGTATACATGAGCGTATTATCTTTGTGATTTTGTTTTCCATTTGTGTATTATTACTACAGTTCATTAATAAATCGACACTTGAGTGAGTGAAATATATTTTTGAGTTGTGCATGCTTCTACTTTCATTCATTCATCATATACTTATTTGCAATACTGTTATTTATATCTCACGATTGGCAACAGTTGATCTCTACTTTTATCGCCTTCGAATGGTAAGAGTACTCTCGTTAATTATTGCTTTAAGAGACGACATGTGAAGATTTTTTTCAGGTACAATATATTTGATTCCTTTTTTATTTTTCAACCTTTAATCTTGTTGGCCCACTATAAAGAGTTTATAGATAATATCTATCTCTTTATTCAGAAATAGGCTTATTTTCTTGGTCCTTATGGATAAATACCTGGATCCTGAGGAAGAATTTAATCCATAATGACTCCATTTTAAGCCTACAATTTTTCGATAAGTTAGGCTTGAATGCCTAGTTATTTTCTGTTTTTAAAACTGTATAGTTGAAAAGTGTTTATGACTTTGTTCATTCTGTCTGTCTGTCTGTCTGTCCCACGATAACTGTCGTAAAAATAACTTTATCAAAATAAAATTTTAGTATGTTGTTGAAACGGTCTGTGGGACATATGGGAATTTAATGAATAATATCACCCAATTAGTTTTGGATTGAACCCGGGTTGAAGAAATGAAATACATTGAACCCTATGGGACTTAATTTTTCAAACATTTTTTAAGCAAATTTAAAATTCACGAAATACTTCGAAAATTTTACAAAATAGTATATAAAAAAATTTCAAAATCTGTTAGGTAGTTTTTTAAATAAAAATTAAAAAAGTAATTGCACCCATCTTTTATGAAGAGACCGAGTGACCTACTTCAAAATAAAAAATAAAATCCATCTTGTATCAAAATCGTGATTTTTGAAGTTATTTTTAATTTATATTTAGTGTTGCATCCGTTCTAAGACCGCTTTATTTTTTATATTTTTCTGTGCATCTATATACTGCGCCAACGTAATCAAAATATTTTTCAGTTTAAATGGTGTTCAAACTTTGATTATTTATACAGCGAAGTCTAACTTTAACGTATGCAGAATATAAACAAATCAAGCTGTAATATGAGTTGTTTAAAATTTGCTGAATTTATTTAACGCAAAATTATTTCGTTCTGGAGTCTGTAATATAGCTGATATGAATGAGACTTTCATTGATTTTACATAGAAAAACAGGCGATTCTATAGTATTGCCTTTTTCGATGAAGTTTTAAGGAGGTAGAAAGTTCTTTTACCTCCATGGTTCTAAGTTTCTAAGTAAAATAAATTATTTTAATATTGTGATAATTTTAAACATATTGCCGCGGAATGAATGGAATGGAAAAAAGTTAATGAATGAAATAATCACTGCTTTTACATAGAGAACCAGACGATCTATATATTTCGATGACGTTATTTGAACAAAGTTCATTTGTTTTCGGTGCAGTTTTCAAATATAATAAATTATTGCAGTATGGTGATAATTTAAAAAATATCACCGCTGAATGTATCGCATTTTAGAGATGTTTAAATGAAATTGCATTGCAGTTGGAAAGTGTTTCATAATCAATGCTTTATGCATGATTGTTCTTTCCTGTTATTTTCTGTTTTTCGATTTCTCACATTTTATATTCGTTTATTGTTCATAGTATGATGAATAAGTAATTGCACTGATTTAGATTTGTTATCCCCATGAAAGTTATATCTCTATTTTTTAAATTTTGGAAAGTTATAGTGCTTACTTGCTTAACTTTCCTTTTACGTAGTAGTAGATGATAGGAAGTTGTTTCAAATTTATCTTAATTTCGGATTATTGTATTTATTAGATAGTATTTTATAAATGTTAAAAAATCTCTAAAATTCCTTTGGAATTTTATAAACTATTTCTATTCTTTATTTTTCTTGCATAGTAAGTAATTTAGCAAATATGCAATGTTTTACTTTTTCCTAATTATAAATTATCTGGTAAGTGTTTAAATATGGTTTTACACGTAGCAATCTAATATTTTAAGTTACGGTTATATGAGTTACAATTTATCTGTAATCTATCATTTGAATTTTATATAATATATATATATGCTCGCTGTGCTCGCAGAGCTCACTTCATATCTATCTCTCCTAAAGATTCTATTTTCAAAAATCTCGTTTTCTATACCTACCTATTTTCTGCAGGAGGTAAAATCACGTATTTCTTCTTTTAGCCTCTTAGCCCAGTGAATCCAAAATCTGAATTCCTTGATCCTGAGCTCACTTCGGGAGATATTTGCTGGCAAACTAATGTTTAAATCGATAAACGGTTTATTTCATCGTATTACTCTATTGCTTCTCTATAAATGTACCAAATTTCATATTTTTGTATGCTATAGTTTTTGCGGTACGAGACAGAGAAATCGCCAGACGTGCCGATACGAAAAAAAAGTTCACTTCAGAAGTGCATAAAAAATAAAATATTACAAAAGCTACATCGAAATAATAAAGGGGGCTACGTCCTGAAAAAATTCATTCATGCAGGTACCTACCTACCAAAAATCGTGGTCTTGCTATTGTTGTCTATCCAGGGCGCGAACACGCAGCTCAGATATTTTGTCTTTGACTTTGACATTAAGTATTTCTTAAACTGCAATATATATAAAAAAAACGGTTTATTTCAGTGCATTTCCTAAATCATTTTCTACAAATGTACCAAATTTCATATTTTTGTATGAAATAATTTTTGCGGTACTAAGCAAAGAATGTTGAGAAACGAAAAATTTGTCAAACAGCGGGAGCGGCAGCAGCAACTTTCTTTTAATATCGAAGGGAGATGTGTGAGACCAGAAATAGATCTCACATTTGATGAGACAGTTTTATGAGAACATTTATGGTGGCCAAAACGGCGAACAATACTTGTAGTCTGGCTGGCACAGAGTTTTATAACCCCGTGAACCTAAAGGTCAGAAAACCACAAATTTAAGGGTGCTTGACAGAGGGGGCCGAGCTGGGTCTTACAAGATGTGGAATGGTTCCATTGGTTAAAGGAGTAACCAATGGAAAAAGAAGATTGTTACGTCAAACTCAATGCGGCAAAAGGAAGAAAAAGGGGAGTTACCCCCCCCCCCCTCCCGAGGGAACCACAACAGCCTGTGACGCGAGAATCAGAAAGAGGTACTAATATGACTTAAAACAGATAACTTCGATATTATGACTTGTGCAGATACTACAGCGATCACTTGATATACTAAGAGAATGAAATAAGTGCGAGTGCAGAGTTACAGAAGTACAATATGTTCAACGAATTTACGTGTCGTAGCATTACACCAAGAGTTAATGCGGTAAATGAACGACATTAAATACAGATGCTGACAAAGTCCAAGACAGACTTGAAGGTATGTGCCCATTGAAAATGATATCTGGGCATAACCACTATTTAGGATTTTCCGTACTGGTCACATATGTCCCCTCCGCTAAAATAATATAATTAAATAGTGTAATTGAATTTAATTAAGATTTATGTTGTTAATAAATGTTTTATTGTTAAAGTTTAAATGGTGCAGTCAGTGACTATTATAATAATTAATAATTCCTTTACAGGACTCACACGAAAGTTAAATAATTGGAGGGTTTTATATAGCGGCACAACTAGCAATGTACGATTTCAATAATAAATCCACTATGTATGAATTAACGGCCATGTCAATCTTAATGAATTTAATATTAAAAGTTTAACTTTAAAGTTTCTTTTCTAAATAGTTCCCACAATACGTATAAATTTATTGTATACGATAAATATAAACTTACGGTACATGAAAAATATAAATTTATTGTATACGATAAATATAAACTTATTGTATATGACAAATAAAAATTTATTGCAATGTATGAAATTATATGATAAGCACGAATATATATAATTTATAATCTTTCAAAATAGATATTATTTTCTAAAATATAACTATATTAAATTTAATTTATTTCACCACTTTGATCTCTAGAAATTTTGGCACATTTGGTTATCGCCTTTCAACAACTTATGCGACACAAACTATCTACCATTACATCAAATTTCAAGTCTATAGCTCATCGCGAAGTATGTTTTTCTATCATTTCACCTTTCGAACGTTTTTATGGGGAGCATCTATTCCTTTAAATGACATTTTTGAAAAAATGTTTTCTTCTTGCCATTTTTATTAAATGATTGGTCTACGTGGAAATTTCAAGCCTATATCATATTTTAAAGTAGGCGTTTCTCATTTATTCGGCAAATCAAATATTTTGGTGTGCAGAAATCCCCCAAAGTTGCAAATATTATAAAACTTCAACTGCACACTTTCTTTCTTTCGAACTATCTACTCATACACCAAATTTAATGTCTCTATCCCATCACGGAGCATGCTTTTCTATCATTTCATTTTTCAAAAGTTTTTGTGTAGCGGACATAATGAACATTTTTGAAATACTCTATTTTTCTTGGGTTTTTATCTGATGATTGGGCCATATGGTAGCGGAGATAGTGGAACACCCCCTCTACAGAGCACTTTCGAAAATTTCGATTTTGTTAGGGGGTGTTTATCGAACGATCGACCCATGTACTAAATTGCAAGACTCTATTCTGAAAGTGCCTAAAAATGTGTGAAAGATAGCCACTTTGCAATTAGAATATATACAGAGATGTAATAGGAAAAATCTGATGTGGGCAGCACATGACTTTCCCTGCAGACTTATATCCACGTTATCTTTATTTTAATTAAATTTAATTCATTTTTAATTCAATTTTCGTTCTCGTTCGGTAACTGGACTTATTTTCAAAGGTGGCGTTGAGAAAATAGGAAAAAACTAAAATTTCTGGAGAACGGCTAATCCTAGTGCAATAGGGCTGGTCTTATTCCTTTCATCTTTATAAATTGCGCAGAAAACAAGCATTTAACGGATATGTTTGAGTAGTTTTTTACGTAGTTTTTTATTTTAGGTTTTGACGAATTTTACTGGCCATTTTGCAAACAAAGGCAGGTTATTTTTTTCCGAATCATACCAAAATATAATTAGCACCAGAGTAACCCACAAAAGACTTATCTACCGCATTTTGTGAAATTCGGTTCATTAGTTTTTGAGTTAAAGTGGATGCATACATTGCACAGACAGAGAGACACACAGACAGTCAGACACACAAACGTCAGGCTAAAAATTGTTGTTTCGTATTCCAGAGGTCTCGAAACGTGTAGATCCGTCGAAAACTCGAATTCCGATTTTCGACATGATTCCAATACTTCCCCTTTACAGTACCATTAGTTTTTCAGCTGGAGTGTATACAGACTTTTGCGAGCCATTTCGCAAAAAAGTCGGGTTCTTTTATCCCGAATCGTACCCGAAACTAATCAGCACCAGATTCGCCCACAAATGATTGACCTACCAAATTTTATGAAATTCGGTCAATTAGTTTTTTAGTCAGAGTGGATACAAAATCTGCATAGACAGACACGCAGACAGACAGACACACAAAACACACACACACACACGTCACGCTAAAAATAGTTTTTTCGTATTCTAGAGGTCTTGAAACGCGTAGGGTTGCAATTTTCGGTATGATTCCAATATTTTCCCTATACCTTATCATGTATTACAGGGAAAGTAAAAATCTGATGTGGGCAGCACGTGACTTTCCCTGCAGACTTATATTCACGTTCTATTTATTTAAATTAAATTTGATTAATTTTTAATTCAATTTTCGTTCTCATTTGAAAACTGGACTTATTTTCAAAAATTGTGTAGGAAAAATACGAAAAACTAAAATATCTCGAGAACGGCTAGACCTAGTGTAATGGGGTTGATCTTATTCTTTTCTTCGCAAAAAATTACGTATTAAACACGCATTTAATGGCTATATTTGAGCATACGTAGTTCTTAAGTTTAGATTTTGATGATTTTTGCGGGCCATTTTGCAAAAAAAGGCAGGTTATTTTTTTTTCGAATTACACCAAAATCTAATCAGCACCAGGGTGGCCTACAAGCGACTTATCTACCAAATTTTGTGAAATTCGGTCCATTAGTTTTTCAGTTAGAGTGGATACAAGCTTTTGCGGGCCATTTCGCAGAAAAAGGCGGGTTCTTTTAACCCGAGTCATACCCAAAACTAATCAGCACTAGATTCGTACACAAGTGGCTTACCTACCAAATTTTATGAAATTCGGTCAATCAGTTTTTTAGTTAGAGGGGATACAAAATCTGCACAGACAGACAGACACACAGACAGACAGACACACAGACACACACACAGACGTCACGCTAAAAATAGTTTTTTCGTATTCTAGAGGTCTCGAAACGTGTAGATCCGCCGAAAACTCGAGTTGCGATTTTCGACATGATTCCAATACTTTCCCTATACATTACCATGTATTGCAGGGAAAGTAAAAATGTTCAAAATAAGGTAAAAAACCATAACAGTACAATTCGATATCCATGGAGAGTAATTAAGGAAAAATTCAAAATCTAAAATGTTAACTATTGAATCTATTTAGTGAGAATTTCAGCTATTTTGATTTAGCAGACGACTTCTTTACTTATATTGGTGATCATTACCGCCGCTACTTTTTGTCAGAAAATTTATGCGTCTGATGAGTCAAAAAAAATTGCTACAACTTCAGTCCAAATAAAAATCAATATCAACAGAATACCCTGAACTTGCGAAATTACCGGTAAATTTTACTAAACCTTACTACCGGTAAATGTTTCTAAACAGTATGTAAACATTTATTAACGTTACGATAATGCGAAAGATAATGCGCTACAATAAATTTCCTCTAAAAATCGACCTCATTCTTTAATCGTACAAATAAAAAAATCTTTCAAAACACAGATTAAGATAGAAAGTATAGTGTTAAGAATGAATCTATGCTATACATCTTACTGGACATGCTCTGAAATTCAACAATTTTTCCTTCTGTTTTGCGCAGATTGTTATTTGTATTGTGGGACGGAATATATAATATAAAGAAACTTATAATTCGCAATCATGTGCAAATTCTGTTAAGATATTAAATTTATTGCTCCTAAAGAGAAGTTTAAGAATATCTGTTCTCACTATGCAAAATTATCTTCATGGGCAGATCTGAAGAATAAAACATCCTGGCCCCTTTTGTAAGCAAATTTAAAAAAAAAAGGAATTGTATCAATATATACAACCCCGTATTACTTATATTGTCGCAGATTAGAAAATACGCCAGTGTGCTAGTAGAAGATTCCCCGTATTACAATATGAGTCTCAAAAATATTTGCCAAAATAAAAGAGATGACGTAATAAATTGGAAATATCAATAATCCCCGTAATCTTTATACCAGAAAGCGTAATTGATTCCAATATATGCCAATATATAACAAAATATTTGCCAATATACCTGTACTACTTATATTCTCATAGATTAGAAGATATAATGCATTTGTAGAAGATTACTCGTACAAAGTACTATATATGAGTTTCAACAATTTTCGGCATAATAAAACAATGGCATAATAACTTGAAAATATCAATAATCCCTGAATCAACAGTCCCCGAAAATATCAATAATAATAATGTTTAAACCTGGGGACCGTAACTGATATTATCCAGTCAAAACTGCAATGCCAATGAAATTTATTTTATATACATATCTTTATTATTCAAATCGGAAAATATTTAATATAAAATCGTATGCGGCATAACACATTGGATCCGTTGCTAAGCGACATGATATCATTTGCTTCAAATAAATTGATGGAAATCATATAGTCTGAATAATGCAATCTCCATGGAAGGTTTGGCGACATTTTAGTCAATTTAGCGATAACTTAAAAAATCGCCAAATTTATCGCCAAGTGATACTGTAGAACAGATAGACCCATTTTGCGACAAATTGACGAAAAATCATCACAATACTATCCCCTAACAAAATACAATTATTTTCATTTATTAAGCGCGATTTTATCAATTCCAGGATATTTTTATAGACTCACAAATACTTTTATCAATTTCGTGATATTAAAAAAATTCGTTAAATGTGTTACTAAGTAGGATGGATGGATTGATCGACAAATGCTGCCGAAACATCATTTCAGTACTCTATTCTAAAAAGCAAATCATTGATTTGCGCCAATTTTATAAATTTGGAAACATTTCCGCTAATTTGGTAAAGTTTAAGAGAAGTTACAAAGTTATTTAGAGATATTCCGCTAAATTCGTAGCTCTGAATTTGCAGATCTGAAGAATAAAATATCCTGATCCCGTTTGTATATACTAAATGAAAACACTAAATTTGTATTATAAGATACACCCGTTCTAATCTTTTTCTGCTTCAACAATCGGCTAAATGAATTTATTGGGAAAACACAATATATGAGTTTATTAGCTAAACACAATATATGAGCTGGAAACCACTTTGCTAAAATAAATGAAAGTCATGTACGCGGTCTGCAATTTATATAATTAAAAGAACAATCAAACCGTTCATTTAAAAATATATTTTTACATCCATTTATTTATTACTCAAATAGAAAAAATAATAATACATATTAACAACACATTTAATTTCATTCCGTTGCCGAGCAACATGATATAAGATAGAATCTTCCTCATAAAATGCAAAATTTAATAGCCATTTTTATTTCTTTATACTTTTCATTTTTCAGTAAAAGCTTGTATAATATAAACCAAGGAGATAGATTTCCCATTTAAATCATGTTTCAAACAATTGATGTTTTCAGAAAGTGACTAATTAGTGCAAAAAATCTCCCCCCAAACTCTGAGATACAGTTTTAATTCACTTTCAAACGATTTTCAAGCTTTTCGTTTGGATAAACCACGGAGTTAGAGAAGAGAACTCCTAAGAAAAAGTTTCGTTTTTCATTAATATCTCGACAACCCCTGGTCTTAGATACTCGAAACTTGGGATAAATTTATGGGGGGCTATTTAAAGGCTATCTGCAAAATTTCATCAAATTCGATTCAGCCGTTCTCCCGTGATGATGAGACAAACGAAAATATCGTTTTTTACTAATATCTCGAGAACCACTGATTGTAGAAACTCCATATATAGACTAAATTTTAAGTGGGACTATTTCCAGGCTACCCACAAAATTTCATCAAATTCGGTTCAGCCGTTCTCCCGTGATGATAGGACAAACAGACAGACAGACAGATTTTCATTTTTCTTTATATAGATGTACTAGCAGCATACCCGTTCTTCGTACGGAGTATATAATATAAAGAAACTTGAAATTCATAATCATGCCCAAATTCTTATAGTATACTAAATGACATGTTTAATCAAAATATTCTGTTAAAATATTTAATATAATGCTCCTAAAAAGAAGTTTAAGAATCTCTGTTCTCGCTATATAAAATTATCTTCATGGACATATCTGAAGAATAAAACATCTTCGACCCCTTATGTAAGCAAATATAAAAAAAAAATATGGAATTGAATCAATATATGCAAAATAAAAGCGTTAAAATTATATGGGACCCGTACTAATTATATACGCGAATATTAGAAAATATAACCTGTATTAGTAGATTACATGTATAAATTGAAAATACCAATAAACCCGTAACCTTTAAACCTGAAGACAGTCATTTATTCCAATATATGTCAAAATTAAAGTGCTAAAATTATATGGGAAGATATACACTTACTACTTATAATGTCCGATTATTAGTAGAAGATTACCCGTTTTGCAATATGAGTCACAAATGTGTTTTGGTAAAATACAACAGACGACGTAATAAATTGAATATATAATTAATCCCTTTAATCTTCATACCAGAAGACTGTACTTGATTCCAATATATATGGCAATATATGTCAAAATATATGCCAATATACCTGTACTACTTATATTCTCGTAGGTTAAAAGATATACCCGTGCATTCCTAGAAGATTACTCGCACAACGTACAATATGCGTGTGTCAGCAATTTTTGCCGCAATAAAACAATGGCGTAATAACTTAAAAATATCAATAATCCCTGAATCAATAATTCCGGAAAATATCAATAATAATAATGTTTAAACCTGAAGAGTATAATTGATATCATCCAGTCCAAAATGAAATGGCAATGAAATTTATTTTATATACATATCTTCATTATTCAAATCGGAAAGGATTTAATAAAAATCGTCTGCCGCATAAACACATTGGATTTAAATCCGTTGCTAAGCGACATGATATCATTTGCTTCAAATAAATTGGTAGAAAAAATATCGTCTAAATAGTTATATTTCTATGGAACATTTAGATTTCTATGGAACAGTTTCGTCAAATTAGCGACATTTTAAAAAATCGCCAAATTTATCGCCAAGTGGGACTGTAGAACTGACAGTTCCACTTTGCGACAAATTGACGAAATATCATCACAATACTATCCCCTTACAAAAAACAATTAATATCATTTATGTAGCGCAATTTTATCAATTTCAAGATATTTTTATAGATTAGAAAACATTTTTATCAATCTGGTGACATTTTAAAAATTCGCTAAATGTATTACTAAGTAGGATGGTTGGTCTGACAGAGAAATGCTAACCAAACATCATTTCAGTACTCTCTTCTAACAAAACAAAAAAAATTTCATTGATATGTAGAAGACCCAAGCCACACGACCAACCCGAAGGTTTATGGCAACTGTTTGTGTGTCGTTTATATCAATTTGTCGAAATTTCCGTCAATTTGGCAAAGTTTAAGAAAAGTTGTCAAATTAGCGATATCCCTCCAAATTCGTAGCTTTGAATTTGCAGATCTGAATGAAACATTCTTATCCCGTTTCAATATACTAAATGAAAACACTACAATTGTATTAGAAGATATACCCGCTCTACTCTTTTTCTGTTTCAACAATCGGCTATATGAATTTATTGGCTAAACACAATATATGAGTTTAGTAGCTAAATACGATATAAGCTTGAAAACTCTTTGCCAAAATAAATGAAATTGATGTACGCGGTCAGCAATTAATATAATTAAAAGAAAAATCAAACCGTCCATTCATAAGATATACTTTTATATCCATTTATCCATTTATTTATTATTTAAATCGAAAAAAAGTAATAAAAACATTAACAAACACATTTAATTTAATTGCGATGCCGAGCAACATGATATATCCTCCTAAAATGTTAAAATTTATCAACCACTAACAGCACACCCGTTATTCGTACAGAGTGTATAATTTAAAGAAACATAAAGTTCGCAATCATGTGCAAATTCTGTTAAAATATTAAATTTATTGCTCATAAAGAGAAGTTTAAGAATATATGTTCTCACTATGCAAAATTATCTTCACGATCAGATCTGAAGAATAAAACATCCTGCCCCCTTTTGTAAGCAAATTTACAGAAGAAAAAATAGGAATTGAATGAATACATGCAACCCCGTACTAATTATATTGTCGCAGATCAGAAAATATGCCAATGTGTTAGTAGAAGATTACCCGTATTACAATATGCGTCTCAAAAACATTTGCCAAAATAAAAGAGATGACGTAATAAATTGAAAACATCAATAATATCCGTACTCTTTATACCAGAAGGTCGTAATTGATTCCAATATATGCCAATATATATCAAAACATATGTCAATATACCTGTACTACTTATATTCTCGTAGATTAAAAGATATACACGTGTATTTGTAGAAAATTCGTACAACATACAATATATGAGTTTAAACAATTTTTGTCATAATAAAATAATTGCATAATAACTTGAAAATATCAATAATCCATGAATCAATAATCCCCGAAAATATAAATAATAATAATTTTTAAACCTGAAGACCGTAATTGATATTATCCAGTCAAAAATGCTATAAGAAAAATCAAATCATTCTTTTCTAAAATATATTTTTATATCCATTTATTTATTATTCAAATCGAAAAAATAATTATTAAAATTAACAGACAGATTTAATTTAATTGCGTTTCTGAGTAACATGATATAAGATAGAATCTTATAACATGTTAAATATGTCATGTCTTATAACATAAACTGCGAAATTAAATAACGATTTTGATTTCTCTATACTTCTCATTGTTCCGTAAAAGCTTGTTTTAAATAAACCATGAACCATGGAGATAGATTTCCCCTTTAAATCATATTTCAAACAATTCATGTTTTCAGAAAGTGACTAATTAACGCAAAAAATCTCCCATCAGACTCAGGGATTAAATTTTAATTCACTTTCAAACGATTTTCAAGCTTTTCGTTTGGATAAACCACGGAGTTAGGGAGTAGAACTCCTAGGAAAAAGTTCCGTTTTTCATTAATATCTCAACAACCCCAGGTCTTAGAAACTCGAAACTTGGACAAAATTTATGGGGGGATATTTCAAGGCTATTCACCAAATTTCATTAAATTCGGTTCAGCCGTTTTTCCGTGATGATGAGACAAACGAAAATTTCGTTTTTTACTAATATCTCGAGAACCACTGGTCGTAGAAACTCAAAACACGGATATAATTTTAAGTGGGGCGATTTCCGGGCTACCCACAAAATTTCATCAAATTCGGTTCAGCCGTTCTCCCGTGATGGTGTGACAAACAGACAGACAGACAGACAGACAGACAGATTTTCATTTTTATTTATATAGATAATGCTCCTAAAAAGAAGTTTAATAATCTCTGTTCTTGCCATATAAAATTATCTTCATGGACATATCTGAAGAATAAAACATCTTTGACCCCTTATGTAAGCAAATATAAAAAAAAATATGGAATTGAATCAATATATGCAAAATAAAAGCGTTAAAATTGTATGGGATCCGTACTAATTATATACGCGAATATTAGAAAATATAACCTGTATTAGTAGATTACATGTATAAATTGAAAATACCAATAAACCCGTAATCTTTAAATCTGAAGACAGTCATTTATTCCAATATATGTCAAAATTAAAGTGCTAAAATTATATGGGAAGATATACACGTACTACTTATAATGTCCGATTATTAGTAGAAGATTACCCGTTTTGCAATATGAGTCACAAATATTTTTTGGTAAAATACAACAGACGACGTAATAAATTGAATATATAATTAATCCCCTTAATCTTCATACCAGAAGACTGTACTTGATTCCAATATACATGCCAATATATGTCAAAATATATGCCAATATACCTGTACTACTTATATTCTCGTAGGTTAGAAGATATACCCGTGCATTCCTAGAAGATTACCCGCACAACGTACAATATGCGTGTGTCAGCAATTTTTGCCGCAATAAAACAATGGCGTAATAACTTAAAAATATCAATAATCCCTGAATCAATAATTCCGGAAAATATCAATAATAATAATGTTTAAACCTGAAGAGTATAATTGATATTATCCAGTCCAAAATGAAATGGCAATGAAATTTATTTTATATACATATCTTCATTATTCAAATCGGAAAGGATTTAATAAAAATCGTCTGCCGCATAAACACATTGGATTTAAATCCGTTGCTAAGCGACATGATATCATTTGCTTCAAATAAATTGGTAGAAAAAATATCGTCTAAATAGTTATATTTCTATGGAACATTTGGCGACAGTTTCGTCAAATTAGCGACATTTTAAAAAATCGCCAAATTTATCGCCAAGTGGGACTATAGAACTGACAGTTCCTTTTTGCGACAAATTGACGAAATATCATCACAATACTATCCCCTAACAAAAAACAATTAATATCATTTATGTAGCGCAATTTTATCAATTTCAAGATATTTTTATTGATTTGAAAACATTTTTATCAATTTGGTGACATTTTAAAAATTCGCTAAATGCATTACTAAGTAGGATGGTTGGTCTGACAGATAAATGCTAACCAAACATCATTTCAGTACTCTCTTCTAATAAAACAAAAAAAAAAAATTCATTAATATGTAGAAGACCCAAGCCACACGACCAACCCGAAGATTTATGGCAGCTGTTTGTGTGTCGTTTATATCAATTTGGCGACATTTCCGTCAATTTGGCAAAGTTTAAGAAAAGTTGTCAAATTAGCGATATCCCTCCAAATTCGTAGCTTTGAATTTGCAGATCTGAATGAAACATTCTTATCCCGTTTCAATATACTAAATGAAAACACTACAATTGTATTAGAAGATATACCCGCTCTACTCTTTTTCTGTTTCAACAATCGGCTATATGAATTTATTGGCTAAACACAATATATGAGTTTAGTAGCTAAATACGATATAAGCTTGAAAACTCTTTGCCAAAATAAATGAAATTGATGTACGCAGTCAGCAATTAATATAATTAAAAGAAAAATCAAACCGTCCATTCATAAGATATACTTTTATATCCATTTATCCATTTATTTATTATTTAAATCGAAAAAAAATAATAAAAACATTAACAAACACATTTAATTTAATTGCGATGCCGAGCAACATGATATATCCTCCTAAAATGTTAAAATTTATCAACCACTAACAGCACACCCCTTATTCGTACGGAGTGTATAATTTAAAGAAACTTAAAGTTCGCAATCATGTGCAAATTCTGTTAAAATATTAAATTTATTGCTCCTAAAGAGAAGTTTAAGAATATATGTTCTCACTATGCAAAATTATCTTCACGATCAGATCTGAAGAATAAAACATCCTGCCCCCTTTTGTAAGCAAATTTACAGAAGAAAAAATAGGAATTGAATGAATATATGCAACCCCGTACTAATTATATTGTCGCAGATCAGAAAATATGCCAATGTGTTAGTAGAAGATTACCCGTTATTTGCCAAAATAAAAGAGATGACGTAATAAATTGAAAACATCAATAATATCCGTACTCTTTATACCAGAAGGTCGTAATTGATTCCAATATATGCCAATATATATCAAAACATATGTCAATATACCTGTACTACTTATATTCTCGTAGATTAAAAGATATACACGTGTATTTGTAGAAGATTCGTACAACATACAATATATGAGTTTAAATAATTTTTGTCATAATAAGATAATTGCATAATAACTGGAAATATCAATAATCCATGAATCAATAATCCCCGAAAATATAAATAATAATAATTTTTAAACCTGAAGACCGTAATTGATATTATCCAGTCAAAAATGCTATAAGAAAAATCAAATCGTTCTTTTCTAAAATATATTTTTATATCCATTTATTTATTATTCAAATCGAAAAAATAATTATTAAAATTAACAGACAGATTTAATTTTATTGCGTTTCTGAGTAACATGATATAAGATAGAATCTTATAACATGTTAAATATGTCATGTCTTATAACATAAACTGCGAAATTAGATAACGATTTTGATTTCTCTATACTTCTCATTGTTCCGTAAAAGCTTGTTTTAAATAAACCATGAACCATGGAGATAGATTTCCCCTTTAAATCATATTTCAAACAATTCATGTTTTCAGAAAGTGACTAATTAACGCAAAAAATCTCCCATCAGACTCAGGGATTAAATTTTAATTCACTTTCAAACGATTTTCAAGCTTTTCGTTTGGATAAACCACGGAGTTAGGGAGTAGAACTCCTAGGAAAAAGTTCCGTTTTTCATTAATATCTCAACAACCCCAGGTCTTAGAAACTCGAAACTTGGACAAAATTTATGGGGGGGATATTTCAAGGCTATTCACCAAATTTCATTAAATTCGGTTCAGCCGTTTTTCCGTGATGATGAGACAAACGAAAATTTCGTTTTTTACTAATATCTCGAGAACCACTGGTCGTAGAAACTCAAAACACAGATATAATTTTAAGTGGGGCTATTTCCGGGCTACCCACAAAATTTCATCAAATTCGGTTCAGCCGTTCTCCCGTGATGGTGTGACAAACAGACAGACAGACAGACAGACAGACAGACAGATTTTCATTTTTATTTATATAGATTAATCTGTCTGTAAAATCATAGTTTAGCATAAAATTTTCGAGGTCTGAGTACTCAAAAACTTTAATAAATCCCTTTTAATTCTCAATTGAACACGAAATCTTGTTCTATCACATAAAATCGTCCATTTCGAGACTCTGCATACTCGTTTCTGACAAATACATGCACCCGGAATTTTTCGAATTCTTATGACCACGAAGAAGGATGACCTTGAGCTATATAGTACCTGCTAGTATGGTCATTACATAGGAATGTCGCTGAAGTGATTTTTGTTCCTAAAATAGAGCCAGCAATAGAGTAGTGTGTGCTAAGATGCATCTCTGAGATGCACTCGCACGATTGTGTTACTTACCGACCGTTATATTCCTTTCTAGATAGTTGAATTCGGAATTTGTGTTGCATTGACAACTTCACAAATATTAATATAAAATAATATTTAGATCGAAGCAGCTCTATGGATTTACACATAGTCCATAACATATTATTTGATGATGTAAATGAATAATGGAAAAAGTGAGATCTTGATGATACTTATGATGAAATTGAAAATAATTGAGGCATATACAATATTTCTCTAACGGATCATACAAAGATAACCCATCGTAATATTTTATATTCAGCCGACGCGGTGGTCGAACGGTCAGGGCGAGCGTTTCCAAGCGATCGTTCGGCCGCCGCGTTGTGAGTTCTTCAAGTCCCATGTAAGGCATGGATGTTGTGTTGTTGGGCGTAGTGTGTTCCTCCCCCCTCTGGTGCGCCTGGGGCAATGTCCCAGGACGGCCAAATGGTTCACGTTTCTGGCCGATATATAGGCGAATGATGACAGTCAAGTGCCTGGCCATTTGATAAAAAGAAAAAATATATATTTTATTTCATCGGTTATAAGTGGTTAAAAATTGGGCAGCCGAAATTAAGTCAAGAGAAAATTGGTTAATGTTTGAAAACATTGGTTCGATAATTGATTGCTGATGAAATTTCAAGCTTTATTTGCAATGTGGACAAATTACTTCCAAAGCATGATCCTCTGGTAAATGCCTATTAGTTTCAGTATCAGACATAATGAAAATTAATTGTATATGATATATGATTGTAATTCTATCCCTTTTATTATTTGTAATACATATATTTCTAGTCAAGATATTTTAAAATAAAATAGACAAAAAAACGGTGTGAAAATGTCCAGTTATAGGGGAGTTGAAGCCTGGTATAACAAATATGTAAATTAGTTCAATTTGAAGGAAATAAAGATACGTGGCGCGCTCGGTATTCTCTAAGAGGGTTTATTTTAGAGAGACAACAGATGGTGGAAAGGTATTGGTAATATTCATTCTTTAATTGACTTTCATACGAGTCCAGTTAAAATTGTTTAGCTGTGATTTGTGACCCCGCGATAGAGAGGTGTTCCGTTTATTTTCTTGACCAAAAGAGTCCTCCCTCATTGTCAGCATTGGTATAATTTATAGCGAGACTGAGAGTTATCCAACTGCGAAAACAAAAATTATCTATAAATCCTGATTTTAGAACTTTATATTAAAAATATTTATTTAAAGTTTAACAGCTCTTTGAAACTGAATTTACAGATACGCCTTCTGATTATTGGCGTACCATTATATATATTGGAACTCCAATTACATTTATTAAATTTGTTCATATGCTTTACGAGTAAAAATTATGTATCTACTGAAAAATAATTATGAAAATGAAATTTATTTAATTTGTCGGTGTGCTCATCCCCCTTTTCCCTGACCATGTTCTATAATTATTGTTACATGCTTCGTAAGGTTGATGTGCGTTCCAGTAGGTATCAATTATATTCTATAATTACATGTTACTTGTTTAAGTGTTTATATAAAATAAAATTGCTACTAACCTACTCTTTGAGTAATCCCTAGAAATGGTCTCGGTGTAACATTTAATTTGGCAAAAGAAAGGAGTTGACGTCTGATCAAAAGGGTAAGAGGTTTACATGGTTTAACTTTATTGTTTGATATGTTAATTTAATTATGTTGTCTTGACAGACCATCAGTGATATTTATTTCTCCGGACTGGAGGATAGTTGCTTTTAAAGAAACTGGATATATAAATATCGCGGTCTAAATAATTTCTTCTAAATTTCTATTTTTAAATTACATTTTTACTTTCCCTGCAATACTTGGTAATGTATAGGTAAGTATTAGAATCATGTCGAAAATCAACTCTAGTTTTCGACGGATCTACACGTTTCGAGACCTCTAGAATACGAAAAATCTATTTTTAGCGTGACGTCTGTGTGTGTGTCTGTATGTGTGTCTGTGTGTGTGTCTGTCTGTCTGTGTGTCTGTGCAATGTATGTATCCACTGTAACTCAAAAACTTATGGACCAAATTTCATAAAATTTGGTAGGTAAATCACTTGGGTATAATACTGTTACCGATTAGTTTTTGGTATGATTCGCAAAAACAGAACCCGCCTTATTTTGCGAAATGGCCTGTAAAAATGTAATTTATCCACTCTAGCTAAAATACTAATTGACCAAATTTCACAACATTTGTATAGATAAGTTACTTGTATGATACTCTGGTGCTGATTAGATTTTGGTATTAATCGGAAAAGAACAACCTGCCTTTTTTTACAAAATAGCGCGCAAAAATGTCATGTATCCACTCTAGCTAAAATACTAATTGACCAAATCTCACAAAATGTGGTAGATAAGTCACTTGTGAAATACTGTGGTGCTGATTAGATTTTGGTATTGTTCAGAAAAGAACAACCTGTTTTTTTTTTATGAAATGGCACTCAAAAATCGCCAAAATCTAAAAAGAAGCTACGTATGTTCAAATATATCAATTAAATGCTTGTTTTATACTTAATTTTTGATGAGGAAAAGAATAAGAACAACTCTATTACTCTAGGACTAACCGTTACTCTAGGACTAACCGTTCCGAGATATTTGAGATTTCTTGCATTTTTGTTACACCGATTTCGAAAAAATGTCCAACTACCAAATAAAAACAAAAATTGAATTAAAAATGCAAATTTAGTATTATTTTGGTCAATTAAACTCAATCTAATGAATTATTAAAGTAATAAAGAAAATATGAATTTGAGTCTGCAGGGAAAGTCAAGTGCTGCCCACATCAGATTTTTTGTTTTCGTAGTCTTTTTTGAGCGCCTTCTCTGTTTTAAGTTTAAAAATTATGGAAATAATTTTTAATTTTGCAAACTTGGGAATTATAAAAAACATTGAATTAGAGAAAACTTAAACCTTCTAAATTAAATTGAACCCTTTTTAGTCTTGAATACTATAGAATAAATGAAAAAAATGGTTTTGAAATTTGCTTTGCACTGATTTTGAAATATTTTCAAAAAATAAAATTTGAAATTTTTATGGAAAGCTCTTTTTACTAGAAAAAGAGTGGCAGGACTTTTTTGATTGATTACAAGTATTTTTTGTTTCTGGTGAGCACTCTAGTGAGGTTTTGTAAAAACATTTTGATGTTATTGTGGGGCAAATAAATATATAATTAATTTGTAGTTATTGAATATAAGGTGTTAAATTATTTTTTTCAAATGATCCTTAAATAGCCGCGTTGTGAATAACACTCCAAATTTCCAGATATATTTATACTAAATGAAAAAAGGTTCAAGAAATTAATGTTAAAATTCTACGTTGAATTTTGTTAAATATAATTAACTTACGAAAAGTTTTAATAATTTTGAAAAAAAGTCATCTCGAGGTAAAAATAAGTCTTTGGTGCTGAAGAAAGCACTTGACATTATTAACATTTATCTTCTGATTTGTATGGTTGTTTAAGATTATTTGAATAATTTATTTATTAGAAAATTACTTCTAGTATTTAGAACAAAATAGAAGGAGATTGTTTGTTTTCGAATTTGAAGTTTTTTTAAAAGGAAAACGTTATTATTTAGCTAAAAGTTTTGAATAATCTAAGAAAAGCTACAATATAATCTGATTAACTTCTGGTTTAAAAATTTGTTTACATTTTACCTTCTGGAATTTAATACAAAGATCATCATATTTATTGATACTGAATATTTACTTTTTGGAGAAAGTTATTGCCTTATTTCATATTTAAAGTTGGAAGTGAGATGTGGAGCTTGAATAGAAATTTAGACCGAAAGTTTTGATAGTATCAAACAAAAATGCAGTAAGAATATAAAACTTCTGTTTTGAACTTGTTGTGCCAGGGTAGCACATATAATTTTGATATTACTAAGAAATATTAATTGAATAAAAGCTACAAGAAAGGTCTGTTTACAAGAAAAATTTAAAACTAGTAAAATTTTATAGGCAAAATATTTTGCTTTAATCTATTGCTATATCTGAACGTTGACACCAGTAAAAATTTGGCTGTGAGGATTTGAATGAAAAATAATGTTTACTATGATGTATTTTTGAATTTTGTTTAAATTATATTACTGCTTTAAAAGAAACATTTGGGATTTTTAAAAGCAAACAACTAACATGATAAGAAATTTTTTAAACTCAAATTTTGTTTCACAAAGCTTATTTGACCACAGCCTGTTTCGGAGATTTTAGAAAATTCTTGTTTTAGGCTGTATTACGAGATAATTTTCCTGCTAAGATATTTTTACCTGTGATAAAAATTGGGGAGCCAATTTCTTGCTTTAATTTTAATTTTGTTGTACTTCTTGCTGCAATTTCCCTATTATTGTGGGTCCGTAAGAGATGTTAAAGCTGAACAGTTTTAATAGTTGATGTTCAATCTTTTAATTTTTGGTTTTAAGTTTAATTGTTTTAAGTTAATTTTTTTGGTCGGGAATGCAGAACCCTTAGCTGGCAGATTTGTAATGAAATTTTTTATGGCTTTAAATATTATGATGCGATTTATTTGAAAGATTAATTTTCACCCTGATTTGAAAGAAAATAATAAATACGGTAAGTGGAGATAAATTTCATAACGCCGACTTAAGAGACTAGATATATTACCTGATTATGTCTTGTGGACAGCAGACGACTTTTAATATACTATAATGCAATGAATTTAATTCTTTCACAATGAAAAAGTAATGAATAAGATCTACGGTACAATGTTTTTAATGTTGACAAGTTCATTTGTCACTTTTCGGGATGACAATATGTAAAACTATTTTGATGTATACAATTAACTTATATTTTACATAACTCTAAATTTGCAATTAACAATATTGATAGCATCCGCAATAAACAATATACTAGTCCATATATTAAAATATTTTAATAACTAATTCAGTAGTTTGGTGTCATTTTCGTTAATTCAGCATTATTTTGCAATTTTGATGATTTTTTCATCAATTGGGAATCGCTAAATGTTTCGCCAAATATTACAGACACACGGAAAAAAAAGTATTTCTTATATATATAAATGACTATTAGCAAATTGTTAGGCTTTAAAATACACAACTATTACACAAAGTATCTGCTCTCGTGAATGGAACGAACCAGATCCACGAGAATGATTTTAACAAATTAATCGTATAATATTACATATGAAAAGAGAACATTTCACAACGGTTAATGCATTTTACTTTCCATATATGCATAGTATAATACACACGGAAAGTAATGTGACGGTGTCTAAAATTCGAATTCGAGTTTACGACGAAAGAGCACGTTTCAAGCACGACCTTTCACGCACGTTTCAAGCCTTGAACTCTACTTCTGAAGTACCTTGAACTCTAAACAATCGTTTTTGAGGTGGTATCTGTCTGTGTGGGTGAGTGCGTGCTTTCGTGCGTGCTTGCGTGCGTGCGTGCATGCGTGAGTGCGTGAGTACGTGTTTATGAGTGTGTATCAGTGAGTCTGTGGAGACGATGTCTCACGAATGAATAAAGCGCCTCGAATGAAATTTGGGACAAAAATTGCAATCAGTGCATAGACGTCATCAGTGCCTGTTGATTTTAAACGCAATCGAATGCTCGGAAGACCCCCCCCCCCCAGAGTTTTTGAATTAAATTTTAGAAAAATTAATTAAAAAATAACAACCCTCGATGACGTTAAATAAATAAGCATTTTGTATGCAATTGTTCATTAGAAAATAATTGACATACGTTTTAGAACGCTAACCTGAACCGTTCTCCAGATATTGCACTTTTTGAAATAAATGTATTAAAAAATGTTATAAAGTATGTATTATCTATTGTGAAATATGTTCAATTTTCATATGTAATGTTATGCTTTAAATTTATTAACATCATTCTCGTGGATTAATTCGTTCCATTCACGAGAGAAGATATTTGGTGTGTCACAGTGAAAAAGGACATGGCATCACATGTCACGGAGGGAAAAGGGCGCACACACAATACACAAATATTAATATGTGTGACGGAAGTAAATGTGTGACAGAGAAATAAAGGATCACACAAATTAAGTAAATTGGATATTAAGTACTACAGATTAGCTTTGCGTTGTGATTTATGCAATAACTCCAGGTCCGGCTGCCCAGGCCTACAAAATGTAAACTGGACGCACAGGCACTCAAGAAGGAAACATCATCAAGTTGGGAAAACAGGAGTCAAAAATAATCTCAATATTAACCTTTTTTTATTTAAATATCTAAATATATATATTATGAAAATATAGAAACATTAAGTCATTCAACATTAAGCCTTCAGGCCATTCTTTGAACTAAATATAGAAATATAACATTTGGCCTTGTTGGAAAATGTATAGATACGATCTCAAGGATGTAATAATATATTTTTTTTTACACAAATTGACACACGACATTTCTCATAGAAATTAATTGGAGAACCAACCATATTCATTTTGAGGATTTTGAATATTAAAGAAGATTTCACTTTTAGTAATAATTCACGTTACCAGAACCAGATATCGGTTCATTCCTTTCAAGACCAAAAATGCTCTCATTTAGAGCGGCACGACTAACACTGAAGATCTGAATTCAGCACCACCGTAAGGGTCTATCACATACACGCACTGGTTGAATTCTTGCAGAGTAAATTCACTCTGGGATTTATGGAAATGATCCAATGATCCAAATACTTTAGCTGTACGCACATCTCGACCGTAGAACGTCCAAAACAATGCCGAAACTCAAATGGAGTCACCAAACGACTCCTTAGCATGGTTCCACAATCCTGTCCTACCGGACGTCATCGTGTTCTAATCCCTTTTCTCAACTTCCAGGACTTTCCGAAATTTAGATCTGAAATAAATAAATGAGAAAATTAATAATTTTGAATTAAAATAATTGTCTTGGCCCACTCGGATTATAAGATTCCTTCCGAATCGAAGTTATAATCCGAAAACACAAAATTGACCGTTGGGTCGTAAATTCCTTTGTGTCCGAATTTTCCAGGAGCGAGAAATGAAAGCTCCTTCTCCAACGAAAACTCAGGGCCAAGAGAGCCCCGATACTGTTAAAAGTGAAATCCAGGCCACTTCGACCTTCAACTTCATGCACGAAATAAACAGAAGCATCTAACGGCTTCGCGCGGCATTGTCGCGTCACTGTCTGCAGAATCGAAACCAATGCCCTGCACAATAATTAAAGAAATAAGAAATTACTTCGGAACATCTGCAGGAGCGAGATCCCACGCTTTCAGTATGAAAAGTGCAAACTCATACAGAATTAAAACCTTGGAATAAAAATGGCTTCCGAAAGAGCATGTTTTCGGAACGAAATGAAAAATGTCGTGTTTCGCACTCATACTGTCATAAAGCACTATGACATCCCCCTCTCCTTGGGGCCAAAAATCTTGAATGTAATGAAAGATTTTTTTCACAGAAGACCCAGAAATTGTTTGAGAAATACTTCTCTAACAGTAACACAAATATAAGACATTTTTCTCCACTATAAACAAAAAAATAAGGATATACAATAGCATAGTATGAATAGGAACTTTTACGAGTACACAAATACAAAGTATTTGTAATTTAGAATATAATTTAGACGAAAGCAGTAGTGTGTTTGCAACCACACCACCCCTCACGACATCCTGAAAGATCCAATGCATGGCCTATACATCATCACTTACAGGAAAAAGGTCCGAAAGGAATTCCAAAAAGGATGACAAATATGTCCAAGCTTCGAAAAAGAACCTTTACAAAGATAAAAACATTAGTGATATATAATTACAAAAATGCACTTATACATTTACACAAATAAGTACTCAACTTTGAGCACACACGAATAACATATTGTACATAGTTGAAGTGAAACATTGAGTAACAGCCATTAAATTCTAAGAATATGTATGTGTATACAACTATGGTATACAAAATCTTTATGAAAATGAAATTATTGTATATCAAGTCATTTTTTTTTTTTTTTTTTTTTTCTTGACAGAATTTGAATATGTTCATTGCAACTTTGAAAAAAAAATGTATGTAGAAATAATTGTAGATAATATACATTTGCAATGACATAATGCTTATACCCAGAAATTTTTTTTCATGTCATTGAAATTAAATTCTTATGAATTCTTAATTCACTTTCACTATCCTGAGTGAAAAGAGGTTGAATGTCATGTAATTAACTGATATGAATATGAAATAGTATATGCATATTGTAAAGAAATGAGTTGAAAATGGAAAAATAAAATATATATGCAAAAACAAATATATGCATAATTCAACTATATTGCATTGTAAATATTAGTATATGAAATGAGTTTAAACTATGATATTATTATGAAATTTAAACTGTAAACAAACATTTGAGTCCCATTAGACTCCAACATTAATCATAAGTTTCCAAATTCTGATGTATATTTAAATTAGAAAACTTTGTCTTTTCTTTCATAATTATACTATTAAATATAATTACTTTATATTCTCTAAGTTTATTTACATAATATGAGTACTGAGAGAGAAATTCCTGAGTCAGTTGTGTAAATTATTAAGTGAAAATCTAAATGACTTATCCAAAGCAACAATGATGACGGGGAACTATACGGGATGCCACAAATAAAAATCTGATGTGGGCAACACATGACTTTCCTTATATAATGTAATGAATTTACTACTTTTACAGTAAAAAAATAGGTTTTTCTTATAGTAGATACTAATATTCTTTCCAAGATATTGAATTTTCGACAATTAGTTGTCATTTTCATTGATTTAGCGTCATTTTTATCCATTTGACGAGATTTACGTTAATTTGGCAACATTTCAAAAAGTCACCAAGTTGGCGACATTTCGCCAAATTCGTCGCCAAAATCTCGCCAAGAGTTATGCACTAAGAAAAAAGTTATTCTTACAGCAGATAAATGACTATTGGCGTTCAAATACAAAAGTATTATTCAAAGTATATTTTTTCATGAATGGAACGAGCTAGATCCACGAGAATGATGTCACTCAATTTATCGCATGGTATTACATATGAAAAGTGAACATGTTTCTCAATAGGAATTTTTTTTTATGTGACTTTTTCATAATTTTTTTGAAAAATGTACAATATCTCGAGAACGGTTCATGTTAGCCTTCTAAAATTTATGCCAATCGTTTTCTAATGAAAAATTACATAAGAAATGTCTATTTGCGTAACTTTATTAGCGGTTTTGATTTTTTGACGATTTTTTCAAAATTTCATTCGAAAATTTAGGGAGGTTCTGAACATTCGATTACGTATAAAAACAATAGGCTTCCAGTGTTTATGGATTGTGATTTTTGTACCAAATTTGGTTCGAATCGGTCCATTCGTTCGTCAGTTATCGTCTCCACAGACTCTCTGACACACACACATACACACATACTTTCACACACACACACACACACACACACACACAGACATCACTCCAAAAATGTTTGATTCGTGATCAGGGATGCTTGAAACGTGCTCTCCCGTCGAAAACTCGAATTCGAATTTTCGACCCCGTCACAATACTTTCCTTATACATTATGTATATAAGGAAAGTAAAAATAGGAGTGTAAAAATAATAAAAAAAATTCCCGTGTGCAGGATCCACACAGCTACAATCAGTTCGCGACTCACGCCTTCCAGGTAACTCTTAGTCATGTAATTTTTGAACAGAATCACATAGTGAACTGTCAACAAATATCTTCCACATCTTCACCTAACTTCTGACTTTTCTTCTGACTTCTGACTTTTCTGACTTTTTTCTTATAATCACTGTTATTATTGAATAATATTTTCATTTAGTTTGAATCAAGATTCATTCAATGTTTTCAAAACATTTCACATAATTGTGAAGTCATATGATCATATGGTAACTTTAAATTCAAATGCAAATTTGCATTGTAACAAAATTTCATAGTAAGTAATACTGAATTTGTTTACGTTTAACCCTTTTTTTTTTTTTTGTATTAGAACCAACATGATTTGCATAAGTACTTATTTCAAAGAAACATTATTCTTTTCTATTACGGTAAGATCATCTTTTATATATACTTATAAAAACAATATGTGTTATCACAATAAAATTTCTCTCCTTTTTCAAGTTAGATTCAAATATTGTATGAGAGGATTTTCATGAAATAAATTATATATTTGTAAATAACACCATATTTGTTTATAATTTGTGAACTTTCACTATAACCTTCAATATATCACATTAATTTAAAGAGTAATTTAATTTTCATTATCTATGAAATCTTTCGATAGAATCACAGAATTTTTTTTTCATCATCACAATTTTAATTTGTAAAATATAATTGTGAAATAACATAAACAATGAATATATAATAAGTAAATGAATAAATGTGATGAAAGAATTGATTTTTACCATAAATTAAAATTTGTATGAAATTGTGATTCAAGAAACACTCTTTGTTTACTTTTGTGTTATAAGAAATTGAAGTATCAGTAACAAATGCAATTTTAGTATGATCTCAAGTAATAAGGTGTGCGTGTGGTTCTGTTAGCATAGTAACTTTGATTATGTTGTGGTGAGTAGTTCCTGTTATAAAAAATTTTATATCTATCACCACCAGAATTTGCATAATTATCTCTTTGAGTAGATAATTGATTATTATTAGTATATTTCACTTGATTTCTACGCAAAGAAGTTTGTTTAACCTCATGGTATCCATGAGAATGAGCAAATGGGACTTCATAAGAATTTCTAGGCACAGGTGAGTTATTTTGTGCAGGTGCAGTAAATCTTACATTTCTGATAGTTTTTGCTTTGGAATTGTCTCTATTTGCAACCTTTGTAACACGGGAAGTACCATTGGAGTTATTTGCACCAGGTGCATTAGATCTCAGATTTGGATTAGGAGCATTAGCTCTAGGATTTGCAATATTGCTTGGAGGAGATTTACTCTTTGTAAATCTTTGTGGAGCGAAAACATTCAACTTAGGGTCTCTAGGAGGTAGCAACGTGAGACGATTGACATGAACTAATTGTTCATTCAATGGATTCATTGTATGTTGAATGCAAAAGTTTACTGGAGAAGTTTGTTTCACAACTTTAAATGGTCCTCTGTTGAAGGAATTCAATTTCTTTGATTGTCCTTGTGGTAAATAAGGAGTATATAAGTAAACAAGATCTCCAACTTTGATATGAGGTTGTTTCGCTTTCTTATGCTGATACTTAATTTGAGAGTCCTCAGCCTTTTGAAGATTAATTTTCACTGTTTCATACATTTTTCCTAGGCGATATTTTAAATCTTCTCCATAATCATGAGTTGAGTGATAAGTTGGTATTTTGAATCCTGTTATTAATGTATTTGGTACAGAAAGATCTCTTCCGTGCATTAGGTAAGCAGGAGATTCACCTGTAGAAGCGTGAACAGCATTCCTATGTGCAAGTAATGCGAAATGCAGAAGTCTGTCCCAATTTCCTTGATTATTTTGAACGATATTCTTGAGAGAATTAAGCAAATTCCCATTTAACTTTTCTGTGCAACCATCGCTTTGTGGGTGGTATGCACTTGTTGAACTCTTGGTAATGCCCAGTGTTTTATAGAAACTTTGTGCAGTTTTAGATAAAAAATTAGTAGCTTTATCTGTGATAATGTGATTCGGAATCCCGTGGCGAGATATAAATTGTTCCAAACACTCCAAAATATCATCTGTTTTGATAGATACAAGAGGATACGCTTCCGCCCAGCGGGTAAAATAATCTGTAACTACCAGTATATACTTTTTCCCAGAATTAGAAACTGGCAAAGGTCCTACACAATCCATTGCAATTCTTTCAAATGGATAAGTCGATTTAGAAAACCTTTGAATAGGAGCTTTTAAATTTTTGAATCCTCTATTCATCACACATGTTTCACAAGAAGAAACATAGTTTTTAGTTTGAGCGTACATGCCGTTCCAGTAATATTTCCTACTTATTGAAGCTAAGGTTCTGCCCATGCCACAGTGTGCAAAGGTGGGACAATCATGATGCAGCCACAGTACTTCCGAAACAAGCTCCTGTGGTACTTCAACTCTTTCTTGATATTCATGTCTCCGCTTGGGATTTCGATGTGAACACCACAATATCTGATCCTTCATAAAAAATGACAACCTTTGTGGATAAGGTTTAATTTGCTTTTCGAGCCAATCTTTAATTTTGTTGCACCTTGCATCTGTTGTTTGTGCATTCTTAATTCTGATTAGTAAAGTAGGCATAGCTGAGGTTTGTTGTGATTCATTGTTTTGAACAGAGTTGTCATTTTCCATAGTATCAATATTATTTTCATTTGTATTATCTTGATTAACCTCTACAGTATTAATTTGATTACCAGCATTATGACATATTTTTCTCTTATTGACTGTAGAGTTACTGATGACAGGAGTATTTATGTTTACATGATTTGAATTATTATTGTTTCTAAAATTCACAACTTTGTATTGAGAAACAAATCTTTCTTGTACACAATCAATTGCATTTGAAACATTTCGTGATAAATAATCTGCCACTACGTTTGCTTTTCCAGGTTTATGTATAATAGTATAATCGAATTGGAAAAGCGATGCGATCCATCTTGCAAGTCTCGAGGTAGGATCTCTGAGTTTTAGAATAAATGCCAGAGAATTCTGGTCACAGTAAACAGTAAAGTGCTTTCCAATGAGATATGTTTTGAAATAGTTAGTGGCCCAGACCACTGCAAGTGCTTCTCTCTCGACTACACTATATTTTGATTCTGCATCATTAAGTTTTCTGCTGGCATACGATATTGGATGCAAATGACCTTTCTCATCCTTTTGAGACAAGTAAGCACCTAAAGATCTATTAGAAGCATCTGTGTGAAGTATGAATTCTTTCTTGAAATCTGGAAGTGTCAAAATGGGGTTTGTAACAAGTTTTTCTTTGAGTGTGTCGAACGACCTCTGAGCAGCATCATTCCATAAGAACTTTTTCTTTTTGTCACCTTGTTTACCTTTTAGCAAATCCGTCAAAGGCAAAGTCACTTTTGCATACTCCGGTATGAAACGTCTATAGAAACCAGTTAAGGCCAAAAATTGTCTGACTTTCTTAATTGAATTAGGAGTATCAAATTTCTTCACCAAATCAATGTTATGGGGATCAGGTTGTACAATTCCATTCGACACAAGAAAACCAAGGTATTTAATACTTTTTCTAAAAAATCTGCACTTTGAAGGTTTTAGCTTCAAGCCATGGTTACTGAGACGGATAAATATATCCTCAAGTTTTCTCAAGTGCTCTTCAAAAGAACATGATGACACTATTATATCATCAATGTATACTCCAGACAAGCCCGACAAAACCAGTGTCATGAGTCTCTGAAAAGAAGCTGGAGCATTTTTAAGACCGAATGGGGTTCTAGTCCATTCAAAGTGTCCCTCAGGTGTTGAGAAAGATGTTTTAAAATAATCATCAGGATGCAAAGCAACCTGGTAAAATCCAGATGTTAAATCCAAAGTTGAGAAGTACATTGCTCCAGATAATTGATCTATGAGCTCATTTATATTTGGCAAAGGAAAAACTTCGGTAACAGTCTGAGAGTTGAGCTTCCGAAAATCTACTACTAATCTATGTGAACCATCTGATTTTCTTACAAACAAAATGGGAGCATTATAAGGTGATGTACTTGTTTGTATAATATTAGCTTGTAACAACTCATTCACTTGTCTTGAGAGTTCTCCCTTGAGATGATACGGAACTCTATATGATTTCTGAGTGACTGGGATATTTGTCTCCAGGTTTATTCGGTGCAAAATTGTTTCACATCCGGTTATTTCCTTTACTGACTTCGCAAAAACATTTCTGTGCTTCATTAAAAGATCAGTCAGCATTTTCTTTTGTTTTCCACCCATGTGATTCAAATCGAATTCACCGCCCCAAGATTCAAACACATCATTTTCTTCGATTGGTACTTTTTGAACATTGTTTACTTGCTCCAAATTTGCTAACATCATGGGTTCTTTTTGTTCCAACAAAATAGTTTCTCCAGTTTGGAATGTACCATCTAATTTTAATTTAATGAAACTTTCTTGTAATGGCTTAATTGTATACTTTTGAGCAGTTCGTGCATAACAGCATTTTTGAGTTTCTCTTTGTTTACCAAAATTATTATTTTTTTGTGTAAAGTTCTCTTGATCAGTGCCATTCTCATTAAATTCTAAAATATTTTCATTATTCTGTGCACAGTCGTTTACACTTTGCATTTCATCTACTTGAACTCTAGGATTTTCAAAATATATATTTTCATTTTCTTGATCATGTGATATCGTGTCTCTGTAATCATGATCTTCATTTGCATAATTTGCAAAGCTTCCTGGACCCGAATATAAAATCTGTTTGCAATTGTTGAGCTTCAAGTAAAAATCATCAGATACGAATCTGAAATCTACATCTTTGAAATATTGTCCACCAAGATCATCTGACTCTGGAGATTGGTTTCTGGCATTATTTTCTCTATTATTAGGAACATATCTTTTCTCCGTAAGTGTAGCAACAGAATGTGAAGGTTCTCGATTCAAGAATGGAATACTGCAGTATTTGAAATTTATCCTGCTTAATGCATAATTAATGATAACGTTTCTGTTTTTCATAAATGAATTACCCAGTATTATTTCATAATTCCTCGGATTATCAGAATCCAGTACCCAGAATTCAGCTGTACTGATATCATTTCCTATGGTAATTTCTACTTCTATTTTTGAGTTAACCATTATAGCTTGGCCATTTACTCCATTGAGTATTGTGTTCATATGACGCCTTTTGTAAAATTTTGGATCTATATTTCTCAAACTTTTCTCATAGATTATATTAACAGAGCTTCCGGTATCCATAAGAGCAGATAAATAAACATTTCCTATATATGCTTTAAGAATTGGAAACAGGGCTGAGCCATCAAATCCATCCTCTAACATTGAGTTAAATGCATATGTTGGTTTATTACTATAAAAGTTTTTGTTTCTGAACTCTCGTCTTTGATTATTGAATTGGTAATTGCTTTTGTACGAATCACAAGGATGTCTGTAGTTTGCAAAACTTTTTCTTGGATTGAAATTTTGACCATAATTTCCATTATAATTTCTGTACGGCCTTCTATAAGCTTGGGAACCTCTTGTTCTGTAGTTGTAATGATCTCTGCCTCTGAAATTGTTCGTCCATTTTTCTCTTACTGGAGCAGCCTGATTTCTTCCATACTTTTGGAATTTAGTTCTATTTCCTCTGTTTTGGTAGGGTGTAGTATATCTTAAGAACTTTCTTGGAGTTTCCATCTGAACTTCCTCTTCATACTCATCCAAATTTTCATATTGACTGCTTGAGGGAGAATTGAAACTTTCTTCAAGTCTTCTTGAGTTATCTACCAATTGTTCTCTGACTTCCTTGATTTTCTTTCTTCTCCTCTCGCTATCTTCACCTAATCTTCCTTTTAACTGCTCGAACTCTTCTTTCTTTTTATTCAGTTCCTCTTTCATTATTTTCAATTCGTCCTCCTGACTCTTCCTGTTCACAACCATTGCGACGTTTTCCTCTAGAAATTCTGCATTGTCGGTTTGAAAATCCTCTTCCAGGATTGCAAGTTCTCTGGCAGCTGAGAAAGTCAAAGGATTCCCCCTTATCACTGATCTTCTAATATCTAATTTTAATCCGCGAATAAATGCATTTTTAAGAATAGCAGCACGTAAAGAATCTTCCCCACTCTCACATTGTACGGGAAAAGCATCAAAGGAGGCAGCTTCAATACGAACACCGAATTGTCTAACACTCTCTCCTACATTCTGCTTAATGTTTACCAGATTTGCAACTTTACTTGCAACATCCTCTTTTCTTTGAAAATTTTCTTTAAGAGCGTTAACAATTTCACTAAAATTGTTAGTATTGTTTAACCTCGGGAGTCCTTTGATTAATTTTTCTGCCTGGCCTTTCAATTTGAGTTTGATTATGAAAATTTTGTCAGCTTCGGACCAAGCAGCATGCTCTGCAATCAGCAGAAATTTGTCCAGAAATGTTTGTAAGCACTCATTTTGTGCTCCGGAATAGTCCTGAATATTGGCTATGAACTGAGTTGATAAGACACTATTTTTTTTGCTGCTAGTCATTACTGAACTGGATCTGGCATTTTGATCTGCAGTTCGGGTAGGCGACGGTGAAGCCACTCTAGCACCAGCAGAGGTTTGAGCAGAGTCTGTACTCCTGCCCACACGATTTGATTTTGTAATTCTAGGCATTTTCACTTTTTTCGAATATATATATTTTTTTAACAAGAGTCAGTTTGAAGAAGGAAATTGATATAGGAAAAGTGCCCTGATAATGTATTGAGTTTACATTGTTTTTATGATGCAAATATAATATTTATTTACCAAAATTTGCTAAGAATTTGAGCATTTAGTATTGAGATACTCTTTTTTACTACTGTATTATTTTTATATAGTCCCACATTTAAGGATAAAATGCAAGATATTTATAAGTGGGTCAGCACATATAAAACAACAACACTTTTCAAGTTTAAATATAATGCATGTGTTTTTTTTTTTTTTTTTTAAGAAAAATATAATTTTATATTACTATATAATATCAAATCAGAATCAAAATCATATATATATATGCAAATTTTTGGTCAAAGTATTTTGAATAAAATTGATATCACATTATTAATTCCAATATTTTCAATAAAATAATTTACTTACTTCGATTTTTTTTTTTTTTATATCATATATAACACTGCAAATATATATGCACACTCATATTCATGTTTCCCAACATGAAGGAAAAAATGAATCATTTATTATGTTTTATGTATCTGAGAATACTTAACACTTTATATGTGCCTGCGGTCACTCAAGGCAGCAACACGGCACCACTTGTCACAGTGAAAAAGGACATGGCATCACATGTCACGGAGGGAAAAGGGCGCACACACAATACACAAATATTAATATGTGTGACGGAAGTAAATGTGTGACAGAGAAATAAAGGATCACACAAATTAAGTAAATTGGATATTAAGTACTACAGATTAGCTTTGCGTTGTGATTTATGCAATAACTCCAGGTCCGGCTGCCCAGGCCTACAAAATGTAAACTGGACGCACAGGCACTCAAGAAGGAAACATCATCAAGTTGGGAAAACAGGAGTCAAAAATAATCTCAATATTAACCTTTTTTTATTTAAATATCTAAATATATATATTATGAAAATATAGAAACATTAAGTCATTCAACATTAAGCCTTCAGGCCATTCTTTGAACTAAATATAGAAATATAACATTTGGCCTTTTTGGAAAATGTATAGATACGATCTCAAGGATGTAATAATATATTTTTTTTTACACAAATTGACACACGACATTTCTCATAGAAATTAATTGGAGAACCAACCATATTCATTTTGAGGATTTTGAATATTAAAGAAGATTTCACTTTTAGTAATAATTCACGTTACCAGAACCAGATATCGGTTCATTCCTTTCAAGACCAAAAATGCTCTCATTTAGAGCGGCACGACTAACACTGAAGATCTGAATTCAGCACCACCGTAAGGGTCTATCACATACACGCACTGGTTGAATTCTTGCAGAGTAAATTCACTCTGGGATTTATGGAAATGATCCAATGATCCAAATACTTTAGCTGTACGCACATCTCGACCGTAGAACGTCCAAAACAATGCCGAAACTCAAATGGAGTCACCAAACGACTCCTTAGCATGGTTCCACAATCCTGTCCTACCGGACGTCATCGCGTTCTAATCCCTTTTCTCAACTTCCAGGACTTTCCGAAATTTAGATCTGAAATAAATAAATGAGAAAATTAATAATTTTGAATTAAAATAATTGTCTTGGCCCACTCGGATTATAAGATTCCTTCCGAATCGAAGTTATAATCCGAAAACACAAAATTGACCGTTGGGTCGTAAATTCCTTTGTGTCCGAATTTTCCAGGAGCGAGAAATGAAAGCTCCTTCTCCAACGAAAACTCAGGGCCAAGAGAGCCCCGATACTGTTAAAAGTGAAATCCAGGCCACTTCGACCTTCAACTTCATGCACGAAATAAACAGAAGCATCTAACGGCTTCGCGCGGCATTGTCGCGTCACTGTCTGCAGAATCGAAACCAATGCCCTGCACAATAATTAAAGAAATAAGAAATTACTTCGGAACATCTGCAGGAGCGAGATCCCACGCTTTCAGTATGAAAAGTGCAAACTCATACAGAATTAAAACCTTGGAATAAAAATGGCTTCCGAAAGAGCATGTTTTCGGAACGAAATGAAAAATGTCGTGTTTCGCACTCATACTGTCATAAAGCACTATGACATCCCCCTCTCCTTGGGGCCAAAAATCTTGAATGTAATGAAAGATTTTTTTCACAGAAGACCCAGAAATTGTTTGAGAAATACTTCTCTAACAGTAACACAAATATAAAACATTTTTCTCCACTATAAACAAAAAAATAAGGATATACAATAGCATAGTATGAATAGGAACTTTTACGAGTACACAAATACAAAGTATTTGTAATTTAGAATATAATTTAGACGAAAGCAGTAGTGTGTTTGCAACCACACCACCCCTCACGACATCCTGAAAGATCCAATGCATGGCCTATACATCATCACTTTGCCGCCTAACAATTCGACAACAATCATTTATATATAAGAACTGCTCTTTTCTCGGTTTCTTGTAATACTTGGCGATAAATTTGTCAAATTTGGTGACTTATTTAACGAAATATCGCCAACTCGGCGGTATTTTGACCCAGATTGAAGAAAATATCGTCGAAATTCCAAAAGTGACGCTAAAATTATCGTTTTCCATCAGGCCAAATATCAACACGACACTATAGAAAGTATATTACTACGAAGTATCCTCTGAATTCGTGTGTGTATTCTCTGGATGCCACAGTAAACCCCAATATCCGGACAATTGGGGAAACCCCAATATCCGGACAAAGTAAGCTTTAATGTCTTTAATTTAAGCTAACGGTGCTGAAAAGCTATACGATCTTATATTAAAGTCTGAACTAAAATTAAATATTTATTTTCACCAGTTAAAGCGAAATTTTACAAACGAAGTTTGTTATACCCTTTAACAAAATAATATATCTAAATTTGGCCCATCACAGCTTGAGTAATAATTTTACAAGCATATGTGTAAGCATTTTTTAATACTTAAGCTTTTTCTAAAGCTAAAAATAAACTTTTTATTTGTCCGATAATAAGAAAGCGAAAAAGATTTAAGAGAAGACTAAAATTAATTACTAATTACCTGCTCCTGACAACTATGATCGAAAATATATATCGCAGCTGATGAAACTAAATGGTTCACTGCCGCTGTAGAATTAGAAGGGGTGCTGGTCATTAAATAGTCCAAGCGTACAAACTAGTCCACATAATCGATAACTTAAATTGGATCACATTTCATTATACTCCAAATACTGTTTAAAATGTACTGCGACGTATTGCTATTTTTTAATCAGGATACAAAGGTTATTTGAACTTGTAGAGTATATATGATATGAATTTAGATTCATTTTTCATGGATTACGACGCTCACTTTAGAATAAAAATAGAATCATAATTCCATTCTACCAGCTACATCGCTTTAACCATGTAAAGCAATGTTTCGCAACCTTTGTGAGACAGTGGCTAGATAAATACTTTTAGTATAAAACGAGGGCCCGGTCCTAACAAATTTACTCGTAAATACTTTTCCAATTTTTTTAAAGTTCATACATAATCTAACTTAAGTATTAATTAATCATGGCACAGTCATAGAGTATTAGCACATTTATGTATACGGTGTGGTATATTGACGTATAAATAAGTTATCAATCACCGGACTAATGAAATGGTGTACCATACTGCAATTCCCTCAGGTCAATATCATTAAATAAATTTCTGCTGATTTTCTTTGGCATATCCCGTTCTGATCACCAAAAATTTATATTATTATTCAGTATAAAATTCATTATTGTATTATTAAACTCATTTTGGTTTGAAAAAAAGAAAACGGTGTTGAAAAAAATATTTATCCATTGTAATTCACCATAGAAGTCAGCTGAACAGTTTATTCATATTTGAATTTAAATACAGCTTAGTCACTGGCATTTTTTACATAGCTGCTATTCAGGCATTCTGGTTCTGAGCTTTTCGAGACAGTCACGAAAATTATTCTCCTAAGAATATTTCCACTATGAACTATTTATTCATAAAAAATACCTAGAAAACTAAAACGACAAATTCCAGGACAATCTCTCACGGCCCGGTATAATTGATGCCAGAGCCTGGTTGAGAAACAATGCGAAGAATTTACATGAAATATAGTGTAAACAACTGTTATATGATATTGCATAATTCGGGGATTTTCTACAATATTGCCACTGATAATCTTATCTAAGTATATGATTTCGCCCCTTCGTCCAGAGCGGTGTTCGTATTTTAACAACTATAATAAAACAGGATTTTAATTAGATTATTTTAGTAATATATTTTCTTTAGAAGTGACAATTAAATTGCGGAATGAAAAATGTTTTATTGTATTTACCAAATGTTATACAAGCCCTACATACATCGCTTCGTATACAATTGTACATAAAAGTTCCACACGCACTCAAAGAGTGTTAATTGAAGTTTCTCGCTGAATATTAAGGTTGCTAAATTGACATTTTGGGAAACATTAATTCCATAATCTTCATTATATTTTTTCAAAGATAAAAAAATGTCTCCATGAGGAGAAATTTGCAGAATGCATTGCCTTATTAAAACAAAGCAATTTTTAAACTGCATAAATATTTATATCCTCCTTCCCACCAAATTATAAGATAATATTATGTATTCTTAGTTTTTTATCGTGATAAAACCAGAAAAAATTAAGAATGCATTACATAGAGAGAACGCAGATTTTGAAAATATTTCCAGAGCCATAGCTGAGTTACTAAGAGAAGCAGTAAATAAGATACTAATATAAAAGGGAATAAATTAAATTAAAGCAGTAACAAAATAGGGAAATATTTCAGGAGAATTCGCTGTGAGTATACAAGTTTACAAAATATTTTGATTATATTTTAGTGTATTGCATAGTAGACCATATAACAGATAAGTGGTTTAGTGGTTCTAAAAATGAGAACGCCAAATTCTTGACTGTTGATTGTTATAAGTAGAAAAACAGTTTTTCTAGAAATTGCTCATTATCCCATAAGCATAAATGAAAAGTTAAAAAAGTGTATTATCAAAATGGGGACAAATTAAAATTAAAACTACAAATTTTTATAAAGTATAATTAAATACAGATTAATCAGCGTTCTTGTTTTCCCTTTATTTATTTATTTTTTTAATAATGAATTCCCCGGCTATATTACATACGTGAAACTCTTTGGTGACTGATTTCCCTGTTAATAATCCAAAAGGTTAACGAACTTGAGTGCACCATCAAGCCATTAAAAGCATTAAACAACAAACTATTTTCTCATCAACTTCTATGCATTTAGCTTATGTTCTACATGAATTCTGATACCGACTGAATATTTTAGGAATTCAAAGATTTTGATCACTAAAACTGAATTCATTTTTCTCGAGCCTATTTATTTCCCTTTGAATGGTAGTAAAATTATATCATTTTACAGAAATGTTCAGTCTACAAAAATATTAAATATGGCAAATATGACGTAGAGCAACGGTTTTCAACTGCTAGTACTTGAGGTATTGTACAAATATACAGTGGTATGCGACGAAATATATTACATTATTATATAATAAATTTATTGTCACATATGCAGAGCATATATTGTCGCATACACAGTGCATGACATCATACACAGCAAGCATTTGGTGACCAAAAAGCTGTCACCAACCCAAAAAACTGTTATGAATTGATGGTTGATGAGCCAACTTGGGACAAAAACTGAGCAACATTCACCTTAATATCATAAACTACTTTTAAAGGTGCAATCTCAAACATCTCGTTGATACTAGTTTTGTTATTTGTCGATTTTGATAATTTAAGTATATGGTATGTATAACTTAAGCATAAATAAATAATTTTCGATTACAATAGTATTCAACATTTATAATAAAACTATTTTCAGCTGATAATCTCTGGAATTTTAGGGATAGGTTGTACTTAAAATAATTAAAACAACGTTGTACTTCATGAAAAATGTTAGGAATCACTGAAGTTGAACATTAAAATTAATTTAATTTTTATCGTTGTTAAAACAATGTGCCAAAGCAGGCAATGAAAATCTTGTCTCTTGGATTACACTCACACCTTATGCAAAGTACATCCTACACCACTCTGACTACACTGCTTAAATTTTCCTTGCAGCATTGCACCAAAAAGTGTCTACAATTGTGTTGCCTACTAACTTTCGTGTAATATTACACTACTAAGTCGAAAAAATTGAGTCGGATTTTCTAAATAGGTACCGTTTAGTAATACACTGAAATTAGTAGGGAAATACAACTAGCACCACTTTTTAATGCAATATGCACGGACATTTATAACAGTGTACGTAAAAAACTATTTTAATTACCTTAAAATGTATCTGATGTAATGAAGATATCAAATGAAAATTATATTACGGCATTTAATCTCTCGGTATTTTTACTTCCCCTGCATAATAGTGTATATATAGGGAAAGTATTAGAATTGGGTTGAAAATTGGAGCTCGAGTTTTCGTCGGAGCAGCACATTTTCTAGAAAATGTATCCATAATTTTCATCAAGGCAGCTCTGTCAGTCAGTTTGTGTGTCTATCTCTGTATATTTATTTAAACTTAAAAACCATCCAACGGAATGTCATACAATTTGATAGTTAAGTCAAGTGACTTATGTATTTCCCAGGTGTTTATTATTACTTTGGCACAATCTCAAAAAATGAAATGCAAAAATCTTCAAAATTTAAAATAAAAGAAGACTAAACATGATTAATTAAATGCTTGTTTAAAATGTTACATTTGATAACAAAACGAATAACACAAATCCTACTGCATTAAGATAAACCGTTCTCAATATATTTAAATTTTTTGAAGAGCTGGGCATTATAGAAAACTCTCTATCGCCAAATGAGAAAGAAACTGTTTTAAAACTACAAATTATGCATAACTTTAAATAAGTATATATGTATTATTTTATTCACAAAATTTAAGTTAAGGCACTGCAGAACAAACATATGAAGAAAAATAAATGCTAGTCTGTATGGAAAGCAATGTGCTGTCCACAACAGATTTACCTAAATACTTTACTTTGTATAACAATTAGTTGTTGAGCAGTAATGTATCGCACACTTCAAACACAAACAAAATATTTATCTTATTTTATGAATATTTGAATTCCATAAAATAATGGCTACGTAAGGCTTTAATCAGGAATTAAATCCATACAAGAATAGGCAACGCATTATATCACAGAAAGATCAAAGTATAACAAACAGAAACAAGCAAACAACAACGAAGGAAACAAATTACAAACTGAGAAAACAGACAATCAACAGCTCTAAACAAGGAAGAGAGAGAGAGGTAGAGTTCGGTCACCAAGAGTTCATGCAAGTCCTTACGTCCCAATACAGTTTGCCAAGGTCACCACGTCTTTGAGACTCTTGATCGAGTCCTGGGCACACAAAATGTCCAGTCCAGCATTCATAACGCCTGCATTACATATCTGGCACACGTTCGTAGGTAGGATTCCGATCCTATTTAAATGCTCCGCCATGCAGTCGTGTCCAGTCTTCAGTCTAAATTTCGCGAGAGCCTCCTTACGGGGTCTGTCGCAAAAAAATTTCCAATGGTTTTGGATATTGTCCCAAGATTTGTCCTTTGCTTTCATTTCCAAATCAGATTTGAGATTTTCCTCAATTTTCTCCCAAACGTATCTTTTAAGTGACTCCGGAGGGACAGGTTTGTTAGCCTGCTGTCCCAGGGTTCCTCTCTTGGCTAACGAATCGGCCTGTTCATTGCCGTCGATACCCGCATGCGAGGGGATCCATTGAAAAACGATAGTTTTATTTTTAGTTTTGAGAAATCTCAGGTCTTTTTTCAGATGATCGGCGCCTCTATGCAGTGATTTATAGCGACTGCCTGCATGGCTGCCTTGGAGTCAACTAGAATTACCTCTCTAGTAAAACAATTGATCTTTGACCTGAGATTGTCTAGTGCCAAGGAGATATCAAAAATTTCGGCATCAAAATTTGACATGTATCGTCCCATAGGAGCGCACTGGGTGAACAAGTTACTATATACGCCTGCTCCAGCATTATCTTGTATCTTAGAACCGTCAGTGTAAACTCTCGCACATTCAGGTTCTGGGTATTGTTCGTTTAACATGCACAGTGAGGTTGCTCTCAGGATTATATCGGGAATGTCTTTCTTACTCGAGTCATTAACTTCTAGATGGTTTTCAATGTCCATATACTCAAGGGGATTAACCAACGTCTTGCTACTGTGTAAAGGTTTGTTAGCATCAAGTTCTTATATAAGTTTATTACAAACTTCAATAGGGGAAATTTGGGTTTTTAAGGATCAAGGTCCGCTTTCCCCCATCCAATTCGCTTTATGCGACGCTCTCATTTTAATGAAAGTACTCACGGCATGTTTCTTTATCTCTGTTACAATTGGTGAATTTGAAGTATAGCTCTGCATAGCCGCAATTAGGGTGGGCTTAACCGCTCCTATGATAATCCGAAGAGCCCTGTTCTGGGCTCTCTCCAAGGAGTCCATATTCCTCTGTATAGTAGAAACCAGAACCTCACTTTCATATTTGATAATTTGTTTCATATACGTGTTATAGGTTTTGTTTATGGTAATCTGTGTACTACCCCATTTAGCTCCAGCGAGTCCTTTCATGATAATTTTTCTCTTTCCAACTTTTTCGTTAATTGTTTAATGAAAAATTTCGTTACTGCAACTGCTCCATAAAATAATAACGATCCATTTTTGAAAAAAATAATAAAATTTATAAAACTTACACAGGAAAAAGTGAATTTATCATTAAAGTACCTCTCGTTTGAAAAACAAATTATAATTTTAGCACAATTGTTAAAATAAACACTTTGTCGAAGCTAAAACAAAATTCAAATTATATTTAAAAGTCATTAACCAAGTTTATCCACTCCTTTAAAAGGTGCGAAAATGCAATTGATAGTACTTTATTTCGAGATTATTACGTATATAGCTTCATACAATTTAGAAAATGAGACAGTTAAAGTATTCAATGGAATTTTTTGTATTTAGGAAAGTACAATTTATATTTTTAAAGTAGTTTATGGTCTCCAAATCATTACAGTTTACTTTTTGTGAATAGTTCCTTTTACTGTTCAGACTGAAAATTCAAAGTTATCATTTCCTCAAAGTACCCAAACTTACCTAATAAAGGAAGATATCTGTGTGTCCGTCTGTCTATCTGTAGCGGGTAATCTAGTCATCGTAAGACCATAAAATTTGGCAAACAGGTACTTCAGGACAAGAACATGTGTACCTAGACGTCATTTTTAACACTTTACAACAAAGTTGAAAAGTGTTTATGACTTTGTTCATTCTGTCTGTCTGTCTGTCTGTCTGTCTGTCTGTCTGTCTGTCTGTCTGTCTGTCTGTCTGTCCGTTAGCACGATAACTGCCGTAAAAATGAGTTTATCAAAATGAAATTTTAGTATGTTGTTCAGTCGGTCTGTAGGACCTATGGGAATATAAATAAATAATATCACCCAATTAGTTTTTTATTGAACCCGGGTTGAAAAAATGAAATACATTGAACCCTATGGGACCTAATTTTTCAAACATTTTTTAAGTAAGTTTAAAATTCACGAATTGCTTCGAAATTTTTAGGAAATATTCACATTATCCCATAGAATATATAAAAAAAAATTCAGTAAAATATGTTAAGTAGTTTTTTAATTAAAAAAAATATTTAATATAGGGAAAAAAACAAATTCAATTAAATTCTGACTTTGGGATATCTTCCAGAAAGAAAAGAAAGAGATATTATATAATAAATATCTCTC